>VXBZ01000521.1:115938-126587 GCA_013399135.1 Heliornis fulica
GTCCCACACCCTGGAAAACTTGACTTCACTCATTTGCTTATGATTTGAATGAGAAAACTACTAAGAAAACATCCAATTTCAATTTACAAGTTGCCAGCAATATCAGTCAGAGCACCTGTCAGTTTGCTTCAGTGATCAAAGTACATCTCTTGTTCCTTGTTAAAACTTACCTAGCATCAGCTTTGAGTCAGGGCATGCTATAATGCTCTGTTTACAAGACTAAGGAAGACTATCATATTAACTAGAAGTCAGTGCACCTTCTGCTCCTCCGTGTTATTAAACTAACCTCCGAAAGACTGCCTCCACTACAGAGAATTCTCAAATACTGCAGTTATTCTTGTGGCTATTTTCCCCACTCCTTCCAATTTTTCCTCCTGTCTGAGACAAGTGGACACAGCAGTGGCTACGCCTGTGCTGAATTCAGAGGTAACATGACCGATTTATCTTCACAGTCCTCCAAATGGAGGGTACACTACTCTCGTGGGGAAAGTGAAGGAAGCATTTTCACAATGAATAAGCTGGATTACTATAAAGTTACATATATATGTCAATAACTTTAGTCACAGCCAATCACTTTAATTTGCTGAGCTTTCTAAACAGATATTCCTCCATCTCTCTCTTACTCCAAAGCTGAACACTAAGCACAACTTAGGGTGAAGCCCACCTCTGGCGTTAGAAGATGTCACAACTAATAAACATCACCTCTCACCAAGGAGAGGGAAAAGAGCAGGCTGATGAACAATCAAATAAGTCTTTTCCCCTACACCTAGTGCAGACATGGTATTTCTTTAACTGTTAACAGTGACTAGCTGAAAACAAGAAAACAGTGTTGGGGGTTTCAAGTTGTGTCTCTTACGCACTTAGAGATTTTTACTTTGTGCTTGTCAATACTTGACATGATGCTATTTCCTCTATATTTACATATATACATTTTATTTCAAAACCAGAGCCTTGTTCATTTCACAGGACCACCACAGCCACAAATTTTAGAAAGCTATCTCTAGCAACTGGTATGCGATAGATTATATACAAATTCATATTCTCTTACATAAAGGAATATAAGATCTTGACCAAGTTAGAGTGTCTTACTGCAAAGCTAGCAGAGTATCATTCAGAATATCATCAACTAGGAATAAAAACTACTAAAATGAGCAAATGTAGACCAAGAACTTACTGTCAGTAAGTGGATCAAAGTGAAGCATAGAAGAATTGAATTGAATTTCATTTCCTATGAAGCTCTGAATCAATACAGAATACTCAGTGGACTTCTTTAAATCATCTGTCAGATTACAGAAGAGTTGTGTAATATTTGAGCACTGTTTAGCAGTCTCCCAGTTCCTGTAGATCAAAACAAGTTAAAAAAAGATCAAAAGAATCTATCTGGATTCTCTGATATAAGAAAGCATAGGAGGGGGGAGCATCTCTGAGGGAAAAAACCCCAAACAAGAAAACTCTAACCTTAGTATTTTGGCAATAATTATGAAAAGGAAAATTTGTGTCCTATAAGGCTTACCTTTGGTCAGTGTATAGCACACGAAAGTATGTTGGCACATCTGGATCAGTTTTTGCCTGCCAGTACAAAATGTGCTGAAAATTGCAAGATTCCATATGTAGGTTGTGAGGTGGCCCTCCCAGAATTCTTTCTAGAAAGGGGAAAACCCAAAACAAAAAAATCCACCAATATGAATGGTAAACAAATGTGAGATTGCAACAATTCTAATCAATAAACCCAGTTAGAGCAGCCCAGTATTTGCCCCAAAATAAAGCAACCACAGATCGGAGTTCAGCATAATAGAAACAACAGTGCAAAGGACTGTCCTCCTGTATTATATTTCTATTCGGTTCCTTCTTTGAAAAGCATGAAGTTGTAAAATAAAACTTGGTGAGAATATGCAAAGTTTCTGAACTGTGTTAGAAAAAGCAGTTAAAAGACAAGAAAAATTCTTACCAGGCAAGCCCCCAAAAGCTGCAGAGAGAATGCTGATGTACACTGGAAAAATTAAAATATGTATTAATGCATTTGTATATCTACAATATCTAATTATTAACTAACTGCTGGCAATATTAATTTGCAACGATTAGAGACAATACTCAGCATTCCCTCCACATCATCTTCCTACTACTTTCTTCTGCCTTTCCCTCCTGCCTGAGAGTATGGGATGTCACCTTCCAACCCCAGTCATTAATCCGACGTTCCTAGGAGCTAGTTCTTTGGTAACTATACTGTGGTTCAGGTTTATGCAGATTCCTGCCAGATGAGGTGTAAATAAATGTACTTAAGATGTTCTTACCAAACACTTTCTAGAGTATTCTGACTATATTTCATGTAGCTCGCTCTATTAAACATCATTTTAAGTCACAACAAGAATCTTAAAACTGGTCTGGGAAAAGATACTTGAAGAACATCACTGAATCATCTTCACGGATGCCCTTCTTTGCTAAATGCGAGGAGTCCTCAAGGCCACAGTTCAACAACTTTGGTATATAATTCACTCTCTTTACTCCTATAAGTCCCTATTTCAGTCTTTATTTCATAACTCCCTCTATTTTGTGTCCTGTTTCTGTAACATTTCCCTGTGGGTGTTTACAGCATGTTATTCTGTGTCTGAAAAAAAGAAAAAAAATGCCAATAGATGCTGCAACACTTCTCCTGTCACAGGACATGGTTAAGGCCACATTTAGCCTGTCAGACAGGCCTGTTATCCAAGTAATCTCTTGCACTCATCCTTCTTGCAGATCCTGACATTTTAGAGGTTTGCACATCTTCTTGTATAACCTCTGTAAGAGACTGTCTGTACATATTCTCACTGTATCAAGAATTCTTGGATCCATATCTTTTCAGCACGGTGTTTCAAGACATTCTTGAAATTATTGTTCTGACCCTCCCAAATGTTTTCTCAAGATCCTTTAGCCCCCTTCTACTTTCTGAGTGCAACAAATACAAACTTCCTGTCCTCAAGGCATTTTGTGACCTATCCTCCTGCTGATGAGATGCCAACTCCCACGCTGTTGGCCAAAGAAATCATTAGTTTAATTTCAAACATGCAGACTCTAGAGATGACAGACTTCCTTGGAGCAAGCCCTTCAGACTAGGAGATGCAAATAACCTTTTGTCTTTCTCTCTTATGCCAGCCACCTCACATGTGTCATTTGTCTTGGTGATGTAGTTCCTGCTGACATGTTTTTCTATTCTGTTTACAGTTGTGGTTTTTAAGTGCCTCTTCCCTACCAAAATTAAATTTCATTAATCTAGAGTTCAAACTGCTTCAGAACTTTGTGTCAACAAACATGTTTAGCAAAGATAGTAGAAGAATTGCAAAATTTTATAGGTTACACTCTTACATAAGAAGTACAGACAAGAAAAAAAATCTTAGACTAAATAACTGGGAAAATTAATATGGGAGAAATGGTCCATAAAAAGCATGGGGAATCTTCTTTACTATCTTAGCTTTTTCCTATATTTTTACTGAATTAAATGATCCTATTAGAATAGTTTCCCACTACAATTACAGCTCAGCCAATAAAATGTTTGTTGTGCCTGCTAATCCTCCTGAAAAAAAAAAAAAAAGAATAGGAGAAGAAAAACAACACATGCAACTAAGAGTTCACTGGACACAGGCAGAATGTAGTATACTGTTTTAAAGCATTTCCTTCCCGTGGGAAAATCGTGGTTTAGGTATTGAATGAAGGGTGTAGACTATAACACACTAGGTTCTTGATTCTGTGAATTCTTCCATGGACAGCTCTGTAATAAGACGGTGGTATGTTACTTCGGTAACTCAGAAGTGTTAGTGGAAAATTAGCAGTACTACTCCACTGAAAAAATAGAAGTACAGGCAACTTACCAATTTGATAAAAATGCCTTGGTCCATCCATCAGTGTTTCCATAGTGGTTAAGAAATATAACCTACTGATTGTAAAATAAACATTTTGCTTCTGTACCTGCAAATATATTGAAAACAATCACATTCAGCAAAGTATCTTAGTAAATTACTTGCAAGTAAAATGAGGTCTACACACAAAGAGATATTTTAATCTCTTCAATATTAGGGTTGGCAGGGGCATAGTATTGAAACAGTTACTGCTATTGGGGGGTTGGGTAAGCAAGGATCCTCAGATTAGAGAGGCATTTTTATGTCAACAGCACTTTCCTTTTTTAACATGGCAAAAGCTCTGTCTTAGTTTAGCACCAGCCAGCAGCTAAGCACCATGCAGATCCTTGTTCACTTGTCTCCCAGTGGTGTGGGGGAGAGAATCAGAGATGTGAGAAAACTCGTGGGTTGAGATAAGAACAGTCAATAATTGAAATATTACAACAACAACAATAATGCAACAAAAAGGAAAATAATAGAACAGAAGAAAATCCAAGAAGGGCAAGTGATGTAAGTAAAAAACTATTGCTCACCATCAACCAGCTGATGCCTGGCCTATCCCTGAACAACACCCCCCTGACCAGTTTCCTTGAAGTTTATATGCTGAGCATGACATTATACGTTATGGAGTATCCCTTCAGTCAGTTGGGGTCAGCTGTCTCTGCTCTATGTCCTCCCAACTTTTTGTACACTCCCAGCCTACTCTATCCCAGCCCAAACCAGCACATTCTCCACCCCTTATTCCATACCATCTACATTATGCTCAAGTCCCAGACTATCCAATACGTTCTCATGACATGCAACTAAAATAATGGATTATTCTCACCCAGGATTAAATCACCTTGAGGTACCCAATGGACTACCCCATCCTTCTGCATCAAGTGCACCCAGGTGCCTGAGCAAAAACAATCCTACAAATAAGTTTTACTTTTCCCTGAGGAAGGAATAACCTAAGACAGTTTTTCCCAACAAACTCCTTATATGTACTACAGGGACTTTATCGCCTTATACAGTGTGCAGGGGTTTTGATTGGGGAGGGTCAACTCAGCTGGCAGATCCTCTAGTGTTAACTGTCCATGTGGCTTCTGTTAATCATGTATCCCAATGTTTGAATGCCCCACTACCCATTGCTCTCAGTGGAGTCTTCAAAAGCCCGCTGTATCACTCAGTTTTCCCCAGTGCATGACAGGGAGTGTGATACACTCACTCAATGCCATGTTCCTTGGCCAAGGTGTCTATGAGGGTGTTTTGGAAATTAGTTCCGTTGTCCAATTCAACTCTTTCTGGGGTGCCATGTTGTCATAAAACTTGCTTTTCAAGGTCCAGGATAGCATTCCAAGCAGTGGCATGGGACACAGCATATGTTTCTGTCCACTCAGTAGTTGTTTCCACCATTGTAGGCACATGCTTCTTTCCACGTGGGTTCACAGTAGTGTGATATAATTAATCTGCCAGGCTTCCCATACTGATATTTCAGCCATCATCCTCTATACCAAAAAGGCTTTAGCCACTTAGCTTGCTTGATTATGGCAAACTTTTGATGTTCATGGATACTCTATGCAATGGCATCTATAGTCAAGTTTACCCTTTGATAACAAGCCCATCTTTATGTTGCATCCCTCCCTAAATTTCTTGATATATCATGAGCCTATTGAGTTATAAGCAGCTCACCCTTATGTTCCCAGCTCACATCTACCAGAGCTACTCCCACTGCAATTCCAGCAGACTGGTCCACCTACTCAATACTTCCATGTTCTTCGGTGGCCCAACTCTTGGGTATGTGAGAATCCATGTAATGTACTTTACAGCCAAGTTCTCTATCCAAGCAGCAACATCTTGCCATAACTCAGCAGCACAGATGGGTTTACCTCTGTGCTGCCAGTTTCTCTAATTCCACTGCTGTAGCCACCCCCACAGAGCATTTACCACCATCCATCAGTCAGTATAAAGTACTGGCCATCTTTTTCCTTCAGGAAAAGCTAAAGCCAGCTGGATGGCTTTCACACCACTCCTTCAGCAGTTTCTGTAGCTTGAGTAGGAGTCCATACAGCAGCTTTCCATTTGCAATGTTTCCACCAGCTCCTCCCAATTTAGTGTCATCTGCAAACTTAAGACACCCGCTAGTCCTGTCTCCAGGTCATTTATGAAAAGGTTAAAAAGAACTGGCCCTAAAATGGAACCTTGGGGAGCCCCATTAATGGCCACCAGCCATATTTACTGTCACCCTCTGGGCCTAACCTATCAGCCATCTGCCCACCCAACACATTAAGGCTTTGTCTACTTGTATGATGGACATTTTGTCTTTCTATACATCTTGTATCTCACTTAGGGATATGGTGGTTTTGTTTCTGTCTCATTTATGGTCTCAGCCTCTTCCTCCTATTCTTCTTGCAACTGTTCTGCTGTGAAATAGACTGTCTCTTTCTTTCACCTGCACTCTCTTAGGAGAAGCTTCTTCATCCCTTATTAAATGAGCTGACTTCTGCTTCCATTGTTTCTTGTACAGGTGTAGAGGTGACTGACCTAAGTGTCTGGTTTAATCAAATTGTCTGTTGTTTTCCCTCTCTTTTCCTTGCAGGTGCTGTGTAATTCTGAGCAGTGTTTGGTAGATACTGGCCAGGGCTCAGCACAGTGTGGCAAGTTGTCTGTCCAAGGTAGCCATGTTTTTTTGTTGTTGCTCATGTCTTGCCCCCACTCCCCAAGCATTCTGTCACTTCATCAGGATCCTGTAGTTGTTTGGAAGTGAAGTTCCAGACCACTGGAGGTGAGAATTTCTCTAGATACCTGCCAATATTCTCCCACATGCCCTGCCACCCATGACCATACTTCTCATAAAGCCTGGGTCATATTCCTAAATTGTTAACCTTAGAAATGTTGCTTCGGTTTTGTCTAAGAGTTGCCATTAGAAATATTTTAACTACCCAAGGATGTTCAAAATACTGAGAAGGTACTGTAATGAGGGAGAAAACATCACAGAAGGAGGTAGTGAATGTGTCATTCTCCATTTCCTCCACAAAAAAACAACTCTCAGTGGAATTGGTATATTGTTAATTGTGAGATGGTACCTGAAGTACAGAGCCCAAATACCAGATTAAGCTCAAGTTCAGTGTTTTAATAACAAATCTCCAGGGCAAAACATTGGTAATCACTACAGAGCACAGCAAACAGCAAAAGCCAACACCAGTATTTAACAAATACAGGAAAAAAAAAAAGAGCATGAAGCAGATCAGATAAACTAGAAGTGAGAATAGAACAATGTCATGACCTGTGACTGTTAACAGATAAAAATCCTTTTGAATATGCTCTGATCAGTCACTGCCTCAAACCCTACGTACAAGCCCCACATTGGGCACCAAAAAGGACTGCCATGGTTTAACCATTGCTGGTTAAAGAATCACAGAAAGGCAGGGGTTACAAGGAACCTCAGGAGATCACCTCGTCCAACCTCCCTGCCACAGCAGAATCACCTAGAGCAGGCCACACAGGACAGCATCCAGGCAGGTTCTGAGCATCTCCAGAGACATTCACTCCACAACCTCTTTGGGCAGCTCATCCTAGTGCTCTACCACCCTCACAGTAAAGAAGTTCCTCCTCATGCTTAGGTGGAACTTCCTATATTCAGGTTTGTGCCCATTGCCTCTTGTCCTATCCTGGGGCACCACTGAAAAAAGACTGACCCCATTCTCCTGACACCCACCCTTCCAGTATTTATAAGCATTGATAAGACACACATACCAGTCATCTTTAGGCTACAAAGTCCCAAGTCTCTCAGCCTCTCTTAATAAGATGTTCTAGTCCCTTGATCATCATTGTAGCCTTTTTTTTTACCCCTCTGCAGTACCTCCCTGACCTTGAACTGGGGAGCCCAGGACTGCACACAATATTCCAGATGAGGCCTCACCAGGGCAAAGCAGAAGAGGAGAACCTCCCTCGAACTGCTGGACACATTTTTCTTGATACACCCCAGGATGACATGGGCTTTCCTGGCTATGAGGGCACACTGTCCACCAGGACTCCCAGGTCTTTTTCACAGAGCTGCTTTCCAGCAGGTCAGACCCTAACCAGTACTGGTGCAGAATGAAAAACAATTGCTCAACCCCAACAGACTGATGCCCATCCTGTCCTCAGACAGTAGCACCACCAATGCACTGCTCAGAGAGAACAAAAATATCTCTGTATTATCAACACTGGATTTGTGCTGAAAACAAAACGTAGTCCCACACTAGTTACTATGAAGAACTTCAACTCTAAACCAGCCAAAGCCAGCAAGGGGTCTTGACATTTCAAAGAAATACAGAAAGCACTGTTTGATTATTTGTATTATTTTTGCNGCACACAATATTCCAGATGAGGCCTCACCAGGGCAAAGCAGAAGAGGAGAACCTCCCTCGAACTGCTGGACACATTTTTCTTGATACACCCCAGGATGACATGGGCTTTCCTGGCTATGAGGGCACACTGTCCACCAGGACTCCCAGGTCTTTTTCACAGAGCTGCTTTCCAGCAGGTCAGACCCTAACCAGTACTGGTGCAGAATGAAAAACAATTGCTCAACCCCAACAGACTGATGCCCATCCTGTCCTCAGACAGTAGCACCACCAATGCACTGCTCAGAGAGAACAAAAATATCTCTGTATTATCAACACTGGATTTGTGCTGAAAACAAAACGTAGTCCCACACTAGTTACTATGAAGAACTTCAACTCTAAACCAGCCAAAGCCAGCAAGGGGTCTTGACATTTCAAAGAAATACAGAAAGCACTGTTTGATTATTTGTATTATTTTTGCATAAAGATTGCATCTGAAAATCCTATGCCACTCACTCCAACTCATTAAATACAAGAAAAATAAACATTGTTTGGCTTTATTTGAAATACTGTAAGAACTCAACACTGCTGTGAAAAATGTTTCCAGAAAAAGGGTAAATCAAGAGGAAGGTTAGAAAAAAAAATTGTAGAATTATTACTTATAAGGAAATTTATCTTCCCATTTTTAATATAAAACATGTATTAAAATATTGTTTCTCAATGTTATTATTTTGCTGTATAGCATTAATATTTGCAGGATCTGTTTTTGAACTACAGGCAAAGTACTAAGTAACAACTGTGAATCTACAGATGGCTGGGCAAGGGTACAAGTATTTCTAAAAAAATTTCTTGGGTTTAACATGAATATATTTGGTTTTAATATAAAATTATTTTAAAATACAACTTATTTTCTCTGCAAAACCAGTTTAAAAATTAAATCAATGACAAAGCATACTATGGTAAAACACCAGAATATGTTAAAATCAGATTAATTAAAAAAAAAAAAAGACGAACCACTTTATCTGAGATGTCAAAAGATTTAACATGCTGACAGGAAGTAAATGCATAAAAGTTGAGAACCTGTATCTGTGCAACTGATAATCATAATTCCACCAAGAAAGAAAATGCTCTTTTCACTTCAGTTTGATTCAGTCAATCTTGAGGAATAGTTAGGAGACATAAAATACCAGTCTTCCTCCTTTCAATCAAAATTTAAAATTATGCATAAGAAGATAATGTTTACTAGTTACAAAATCTTTAAGTTAATTGGTGTCTAGTTCGCTGACAGTGAGAAAGCCACACATATTTATTAAGTCCATTAAGTTCAGGCAGATAAATCAAAGAACGTTCTAAACTTAAACAGGCCTTAAACAGCCTATGGATCAACTTTACTACTGAAACCATGAACAACCAGAGAAATCGTGCTGTGGATTGCAATGTTGTGTCCACAGCCTATCCCTGGCTTTGTGAGGGTGACATTGGATAAGCTACTTCTACAGATACTGAAATCACTTAACCTTAAAAATCCAAGTTAGTTAACTGGAACTCCATTTTCCATACACTGCCAGCTACACACTCCTGGAGAGCTGGATGTGCTCCTGGAGGAACCAGTGTGGTTCCAGCAAAAAACTGCTGGATCATCAAGTCCGCTGTACCTGTCCTCTCCTAAACTATATTCCTGAGCACCTCATGTACCCGCCTGTTAAACACATCCAGGGGTGATGAGTGACTCAACTGCCTCCCTTGGCAGCCTGTGCCACACCCCGACAGCTCTTTCGGTGAAGATTTTGTTCCTAACATCCAATCTGAACCTGCCCTGGTACGGTTTAAGGCCATTTCCCCTTGTCCTATCATCTCTCTCTTGGCAGAAGAGACTATCACCCACCTCTCTACAACCTCTTTTCAGGTCATTATAGGCAGTGATAAGGTCTCCCCCCAAATTCCTCTTCTCCAGACTAAACAACCCCAGCTCCCTCAGCTGCTCCTCATAAGGTTTGTTATCCAGAACATACCAACAGACTCCTCTGCTGCCCCAAGTCTGTCCAGCACGGCAGTGGCGACCACAAAACAGCACTTCAGACAATTAGAACTCGGATTTCGGCCGGCGGCCGCCTCCACGACTTGCCCGGCAAAGCATCATCAGGCTGAGAACAGCGACATTTCCAGGAAGCGTCGGCAGCCGACCGCAGCTCGGGAAGCCAGGCCTAGCGCCCACCGACGCCCTCCCGCGCCAAGTGGGAGGACGGGGAAGAGCACACCGCGGTGCTCCGCCGGACGCGGCGTTTGGGGGCCGCCACAGCCCTCGGCCGGGCTGCTCCAACGGAACAGCTCCAGCACAGCACCAGCAGCGACCCACCGAGAGATAGCGAGGGACACAGACAGACATGACGCCGCCTTACCAGCCGCACTTCGTAACGGACGGCACTCCCGAGGGCCCCGCTCCACGCCAGCTCCCCATGGCTCCTCCATC
>VXBZ01000521.1:126835-172276 GCA_013399135.1 Heliornis fulica
GGGGGGGGTTGGGGTGGGATGGTGTTTGTTAGGGCTGTTGGATTCCGGCGTTGTGTTGCCGCTTCATCTGGAGCGGGGTCTGCACCTCGCCTGTAGCCGCAGGCTCCTCCTCCACGAAGCACCTTCTCCCTCCGCGCTTTGTTTCGCTTTCATTTACCTGCCCCGCCAACCCTATCCCTCCCTCCCTCCTCTTTCCCCGGGTCCTTGATCCTCGTCCCGAAGGGAGTCTCGGCGAGGAGCTGGGAAAGTGTTTGCTGACTCCTTTCCTCGTCCGTGGTCTCCTTTCTCCTCGGTGTAGAGGAAGTCTGGTACAGCTGATAAGCGTTTCATAAATATTTACCATAACGGGCACACAAATCCTTCAGAGTATTTTCTGACGGAAACAGCATATTAAACAGTGATATTAAATATAGCCCGTGTAATGCCATATGAGGGCTCTTCATCGGGAGATCTTGGTACTGACCTGAGGTGAGCAAGGGCAGATCCGATCTGTGGCTGTGTCCTACTGCACCCTCAGTGCCTCAACCTGGTCTGTCAGCCTCTGTATCTTCATTGATGAAGGCATCTATAATTTCGGAACTTGTTTGGTGGTTGGATGTGAGGTTGGTTATGCTGCTGCATCTCATTTAGCCATATAATGCAAAGCAAAACCTGAGATTTCCAATAACCATCTTTTAAGCTTCTACAAACTTTCTGGTTAAATAAATATATATATGTGGGCATATGTATATATATATATGTATTGCTTTATATATTAATAGCTTAGCAGCAGTGAGTACAGTTTTTCACCATTTTACTTCATGAAGATGTAACCTTGGATCTGAGATGCCACCTGAAGAAGTCACAGTCTTGACTGGAAACTCCAAATAAGCTGCATTCACTGCATGTCATTGCATGAGTTTATCTCATGAGTGAGTATTCTATGTGGCACCTTTATTTGTGTTTCTTGATTCCAGGACCAAATGAACTTCTTGAAGGGCAGTAAGTTTAGATGGAAGCAGTTGGGAATGAAAATCAGCAGAACAATCAAAATGTTAATGATATTCCACATTGATCAGTTTTGCCATGATAGTACTGTGCATTTTGGCATGCCTACGTTTGCTTTGTATCTCTGCTACTACCTTTCTGCGATTCACTCAGCTGCCTCTCCAAACATAAAGACCTCCCAAACTCTAATTTTTATTTTGTTGTTTTTCCTTCACTTGCTCCAGCACAGCACAGCTTTTTCAGCATTATCTTTAGTGAAATCTCTTTCTTATTTCCTGCCATCTTTGCAAAAATCCCCCACACTGCTGTTCTTTCCTGCTTGTCAGATGAATTCACTGGCTCTTGTGGTTTCTCTGCATTTCATGCTGAAGACACTGAAATTTTACTGCAATCTTTTTCTCTTTACATTTCCTTCTCCCTTTTTTTCTGACCTTTACTTGCTTCTCCACTTCTTTAAACTATTAATACAGCGAAAATTGAGATCTTCAGCTTTCTTGCCAACCTTCCTTATTTTCTTCTGTGAAAATGCTGGCTTGGTCATCTTGTGAATCTACTGTCTGCCTTAAGTACTGGCGGGATGAAACAACCCTCAAGTCACAGTCCCCTTTGCATGGAGGAGAAAGAGCGGTGAGGGGAAAAAAGCTTAAATGAGTAACAGCAGGAGTGGAAAGAGTTCAGTGGCTGTGTCTCATGCAGGAACCAGCTACCTGAACTCTTCAGCTGCAGTGACTCCTTCACCTACTTGTTTACCTATGCACCTTCTAATAAGGAAGCAAAAAGGAGACCATTTTATGGGAGACTGTTAATTGCCAGTATTTACAGGGATAAAGAGAGAAGAATTTTGCTGGGAGGAGTGAGGATTATCTGTGTCATCCTTTACCCATGCTCACAGCTCAACTTTACAATCTCTGGTGTCACTGAATATTTTAACTTTAGGATATGTCTTTTTTTTTTTTTTTTTTAGCTTTGCTTTTTGCTTTCCATGGCTTATGGGTAACAGAGTACCCAGAGCTGAGTCATTCCCTTGGCTGTTAGCATAGCCTTAAGTTGAAAAGTTGACAAATTACTTGAAGAACACTTGATTACTTTTTTTAAGTTAAAATCTCTCTCACTTACATGAAGTATTGGTTAATGTTCTGCTTACTTCCTCCATACAATGTTTTTCTTTCAACCTACCCTCAGGGCCTTTCTTACATTTTGTTTCCTATTCCCGCAATGATTCCTTTCTTGCATTTGTTAATTTTTTAAATAAGGAAACTCTCTCCTTATTCAGACTATTTTTATTTTTTTGGGGTGCTGAAATATTATATTCACTCCCAGCTGTTCCTGATTCTGGAGCACTCAGCAAAGTGCTCTTACTCAGGTAGTGATCCAATGCAGAGAGGAAGAAGGGTAGGGCTACAAGCTAGGGATAGTGAAGATTTGGCTGGTGAAAAATATAAAGTTTAGGCAGTTCCCGTGAAAGAAAAATTGCCATGAAGCCACAGGGATGCTCAGCTATGCCAGGAATATGATCCTGTAATGCAGACTCCAGTAGCTGTGTTTGTGTTTGGTTGTGGTTGTCATGATGATGATGTTTGGGGGCGCGGGGTGTGTGTGTGTTTAGTTTTGTGGTTTTTAGTGTAGAGAATGTGGCACTTCATGTGAAAAATTGGTTATAGAATTTTTAAGTGAAATGGGGAGCCTGGCCTTGGCTCTGACATACTAAACACTGACATTATTCTTCAAAGAAAATCGGAAATTTTGCAGACTAAATAAACTGATTATTTTTAATTTATTTTTTTGAAAATTATTTTTCTTAGTTCTAGTTTGTGTGTGTTTATACATATATATCTATTTGTGTGTATGTAAATGGTCAATCTGTTGCTCTCTGAGTGATATTGCTGATGCTTTACATGGACAAGGTCAATGCTGGGCCAAGAGCAGCTTGTCGCGTGTGAAGCATCACAAGGAGGTGACTCGCAGAGTCAAACTTCACATCCCATGAAAGGTTATAGAGAAGGTATGTTTATTATAGAGCTGGGTGCAAGGGGGATCGATCCTCCAAACTTGCACACCATTTCAACAAACCAGCTAGTTATTTATTACACAAAGTCATGCATATATATAAGGGTACCTGAGAAAAGGTTGGTTTATTCAAAACAGTTCCTTGGATTATTCAAAACAGTTCTGAGAGTTCATTATCATAAGTCTCCTCCCTCTGGCACCTGCACATTGCTGTCTGGTGGTCATGGGCCGGGGTCTTTGGAAGGAAGGCTCGTAGTCTTCTTCAGAATCCACTTTTCACCTTTGGTGTGGACCGCTGAGTTGTAATGAGTCAGCAATTGTAAGGTCAGTCGAAACTGGTGTCTTCTCAGATAACTGCCTCACATTCCTGCTTATCTTTTCCATGTATTAGCAGTTCCTGATATCTTGTCCCTCTTACTTACTGAAGCCCTTTGTTAAAACATCTGTTAGCTAATAATTAGTTCTTCCCCACTGTTGTCCAGTCTTTTAGTTAAACATGTCAAAACTTATATTTTTAAACATGTCAAACTAATACGTACCTACTAAAACTAGTTTCTGTCTATATCGGAGGGAGGGAGGGAGGGAGGTAGACATTTTGAATAAGTAACTGAGATGCAAAATTTGCTATTTGATGAAGGCATTAGACCTCTGTTTCTCAGTTTCTCTTGTTGCAGTATAAAGCTACATAACATAATCTGGAGAATTCACTGTGCTTCATCTGCTACAGTGAATCAAATTTAGTTACTGGTTAAATTATTCCTCAGGATTAAATGTGCCACTGCTAGCCCATGATGCACACAATTATTAAAAAAGCAGGAAGATTTAAAACTAGATCCAAAACTAATATAAGAAAGGCCAAGTTTACAAAAAATTTACATAGAAGAAGTCACTGTCATCCATTTGTCCTGTTCTGTGCCAAGAGAGGTGGTTGCTGTTTCATTAGAGCAATGACAGAAACTTTTCTGTGTTTTAGTACTTTGTGTCAGCGTCTGCAGTAAGCACCCTATCTTCCCATTGTTTTTACTGCTAAAGATGATCATGAATGTATGCCATACACCAGGACAGACAGTATTAATATGACAATAATTCAAATTATGATTTCAAAATAGCTGAAGTTATTCATTAGTACAGCTGGGTTTTTTTCCTCTGATATTAAGGCAATTCCTAGAGTGGGTATTAGTCTTGTTTGACTTGACCTACTTTCTGCTGGTAGCTGCTTTTGCTTCCACACCCTGAAACATCCTGTTTTTTGCCATTCCTATACCATGTTGACCTTTCTGATAGTGCTATTTTTCCTGAGGGTTTCAGTTTGCAAAATGGTTGCTGTAGTAGTTGGTTACTGTTAGGTTTGTTAGTAAAACTGTCCCTTTTCAAGGAAAGAGAAAAGAAAGTAGAAAGGCAGGGTCGAGGTCCTCTTATTTTTCTTTGTCGATTCGTGGGGTACTCATTTCAACTCACACATCCAGTGGGATGTCAACAACTTTTCTGTGTCCTGTGTTATTTCTTTTCTTCTCCTCACAACCTATTACCTTCCTACCTCTAGTAAGAACTAACCCTCTATCCAGGCAGGGTTTCACTGCATACATAAACATATGGGATGAAGTAAAAGTAGTAGGAAGCACTGAGCCTGTCTTCCAATCACCATGCTTACTGTCAACATTAGTACAGGTGCCCCTGCTATAGCGATAGCATTAAGGAGAACACTGTTATACAGTTTCCACTGGTAGGTGTCTTTACATAAGTTTCCCTGATTATGTACTTCTATTTCTATTTCTTCTATGTACTAATTTCTATTCAATCTTGTTTTGATTTTGCTATCTTTATTTTGTTCTGAGCTCAACTATGTGTACTGTTCCGAAACTTCAATAGACACAAAACTAGGAGACTGTCCCTCCCTTTATTTTTAAAAAAATTGTTTGCAATCCCATAATTATTTTTTCTTATATGATCATGTTTTGCAATCTGGGATCAAAAAGAAATACAAGACATGCAAGATTTTTGAGAAGCAATTTTTTTTTTTCCCAGACTAAAGAAATGGGAATGTGTTCATTTTTGGCCTGAAGGTGATGCTGTTTCTCTAGGAAAAAGTATTGGAAAAGACACTGGAAGTCTTGTGGAAAGTATTTGCATTAAAGTTAGATACACACCTATTTATGTTCTTTGACTTTGTGTTAATAAGATTTCATCAAAACTTTGGAAGACTGAGACTTCTCATACCAGAACCTGTACTTTCAAATGTACTTTATTAAACCTTCCAGCATATCATGGATCAGCACCCTAATAAATAAATAATTAAATATCCACACATATCTTTAATCTGTCTTTTTGCATTGGTTGTGTGCTTTAACACTGTTTCAAATTTGTTGGTGGGAGAGAGGTGTGATTTCTGTGCAAGTCTGCATGAAAGATGCTTATGCTTATTTGTTGTGAAAGATTTAATTGTACAAAGCTGAGAAACAGAGGAGGCTTGTTGTATTGCTCCAGTACCTTGCAAGTTACTTGTTTCAGTCAATTTTAACCACCACGGTGTTTTGACTCAAATTGCAATATGCAAATTTCTGAATTTTGGCCCAACACCCTTGTCCCTTTGTAGGCTAGGCAACCAGTGAGATCCTTCTCCTTTTTACTAAGAAAACTTTTGTCCCGGAAAATTGCTTAAAATCCAATTCCAGTCTTTGATATCTCTAAGATGTGTCTGTCACACCAAATGCAATGTCTTTATGGAAAAGGAAGCACTTTATAACTCATACCTACTTTGAAACTTTATATATATAGGAGCTATATATATATAAAACTATATGTGTGTATATATATATACTTTTCAGATGAGTGGGCAGGAAACAGTGCTATCCTTGCCTTATGGTGGTGCAGCGGAAGTCCATGGTTATGCTTCTAGATGTGACACTTACTTTGTGAAGATGTGGCTGCTTTCCAGCGGAAGAGTAACATGTCAGGAAGTACCACGTCTACTTTCCTAAAGGTGGTGGTCTCTGAAGTCCAAATCTTGGAAAAAATTTCAAGTTGCCACTTTTACCTATGTGCAATGACAAAGGTCTTTTTTAACTCTTACTGCATAGTTTTACAAGTTACTCTGAGTACATTGTGTAGAATAAATCCAAATCTACTTGTACTACTTCTACTAGTACTAGACAGTTTTTGTACAAACAAGTTAATACATGAACTCTGTTCCATGTAACTACATCTGTGTACTTTGGATAGGGCTGTTTGCAAGCCAAGCGCACAGATGAATACTTTAGATCTCTTCCTTTTTAATGGTGGAAACTCTAATTTGAAATCATGTTCATATATTGTACTTGGTTGAATACTGTCACCCTTTCCCACACTAGTAATTAAATATTTTATCTGGCATGTGAGGTAGGTAGAATATAGAGAAGTCTTATGTAAAAAACAAAAACCAAATGACAAACCCAAACAAAACTAAATCAGAACATTTACTGAATATTTTCTTGCATTTAAAGTATCTACTATGACAAGTATTTTCAGTGACTTAATACAATAATATATCATCATATAGAAACATTGAGTGTAATGAAAACAGACACAGGAACTTTCATACCTGGTGAAACATCCATTTCTATTCATGGGGTAAGGCATGGATGAAATTGTTGTGGTGTTTAAATATAAAAGATGAGAAAAAAGTCTGGTTTAATACTTGTTGATTTGAAGATAGATCACAGAGAATTAATTTGACTGGCTAATATTACTAATAACTTGTTTTCCTTATTAAAATTATTCTACTAGCCTTTAATCCCTTGGCATATCCCAGAACTGAGTTACAATCTGATTTGATATCACACTAACAGTGAATTTGGTACCTGGCCCAAAGTTTTCCCTGGATGTAGTGCAATAACTAAAATGATATCGGTATGACTTGTTAAGCCAAATTCTGCATCAACTCACATCACCTCAGTGAAGTCAATTAACCTAGTAGGGTTTGCAGGAGAGCACTACAGAATCTGGTCTCAGGTGATTTATATTCATGAAAACACAGCACCGAGCTAGGCGACTACCAAAGGCTTTCTGGGGCTGCTAAACACTAAAAAAATGCTTTGATTTAAAAAATTGTTTAAAATTTTTTTAGACTTTTTTTTTTTTTTCTCCAGAACACTCAGCTTTGGAAGAACTGTAGCCAATCTGTCTTTGATTAGCACCTGGGAGGGGTGGAGAGCTGCAGAAACTGCACAATCCCGGAGCATATGATAACACATTATTCCCAGTGTGAGACCATTAGTTTCACAGTTTTCTCAGTTAAATATAAACACAGAAACATGTAATAAGTGTTACTCAAAGCAGAGCACACGTCAGCTGGGATTTCACTCTTTGCAGGTTTTAAATTCAGTGATGTCCCCGGGGTTAATCAATATTGATGGCAATTATTCTTAGTCCATGCACCAAATGAAATGAACATTAATGGTTTTCCTGGTTTTCTCTGTCTCTTCACTAAAATGTAACATAGAAATACCAAAATAATAGAAAGAACCCCAATTGTGTTGAAGCTGCAGTGGGCTGTCAGAGTGGTTAGATTTACTTTGTATCAGATGTAATACAGTAACAGTCTCTGTTGCCTGTGTCCTTTGGGAGAAGGATGATGCCTGGCAGCTCTCTTCAAAGAATGAAAAATCCCAACTACCTTCATTTGAGGGACATGTGGAGACTAAACCCCAGGGGTGGTGGTGGGGGGTTATTTCTGTTTTCCCTTTTTTAAACTTCACCTTCTGGATTACTAAGGACTTAGATCCCTGCAAAGTTTTTCTCCATAGTTGACAGGCACTGTAGGTAACATGAAATGCACACAAACCACAGTGGGGTTGTTAAACAGAGGTGAGGAAACTGAGGTGTTAATGTAGCCCTGCAAGTGTTTATATACTTCCTTGGCCTTACAGAAACTGGCTCAGTGAAATCAATGAAATTATGAAATCCTTACATGAGTGCATGTGAGTAAAGGGCCTTAAAAGTGCAGAGAAAGAGTGTAAGATCATCCATTCCCAGCAGTGGGATTTTCAGCAATCAGGATCTGAACATTTTATTTGCAAATGACTGGCCAGCATGTTAGTCTGGCACAAAGATTTCTTCAGTTCCCCTTGTTTTTTGACTTACTCCTTTGAAGTAACCAGATAAGAACCAGATAAGAATTCCCTTTCTCCTAGAAGGGGTGTTTGAGTGGTTGGAAAAAGACCAAGTGAATGGCGTTAGAAATGACCCAGTTACTGAAAGGCTGTGAAATGTGCTGTGGTGGGAAGTGGGCTTCGCAGATGTGGGCAGATTTATCTTCCTGTGGGCACCTTGTTCTTGAAAGCACAACTTCTGAGGTCTCAAACATTTTTAATGCTTTCCCTCCCTCAATGCTTTCCTTTTTGTATGTAATCACTTAATGGCATGTCAGAGCCTGGAAAATCATTGTTAATATTATAATAACATAATTTGCAGCTCAGCTGGCAGCAACCAACTGCAGACTATGTTTCTGTGTGGGATGATAATTTTTAGCTCACCATGAAGATGTGCTTCTATTACTTCTACAATGGAAAGCCCAGACAAGAAGAGTTAAAATAGGAGACTGGGTAGAATTGTGGAGGGAGTGACCCTCAAGAGTCCCAGGGAAGAGAGGAGTTTAGTTAAGGTGACAACCCAATGGTTTCTCCCTCTTGTAAATCCAGAGCAGCCTCAACTGCACCAGTGAACCTAAAACCTCAATCAATTAAATTTAAATCATATGCTGGGATGTGTCTGGAAGTGTTGACACTTTGAGGATTTCCTAAATAGCAGGTCTGGGGAGGGGAGAGCTCAAGAGGGAGAAATTCCTCTCCGGCCCTGCTTTCTCCAGACGTTTTTGTAGCAGAGCAGTGGGTCTGGCTTGCAGCTAGCTAGTCCTTTATTTCACAAAAGTTTGATGTCTTTGCCAACACTTTTAAGACCTGTAGCCTCCTGTCCTTGTAGAGAGAAGGAAAAATATCATCTTAGCCGGACTCTGTGATTCCTTTCACCTCATTTGTTTTTTCTTGCTAGTGTGAGCACTTCCTTGAGCATGGTAGGAGTATTTTGTCCCAGCAAGTGCATAGGCTTGTCTAGCCACTGGGCACTCAGTGCCTGTGATACTATGGAGAGTCACCTAGTGTCATGGTTTTACCCCAGCCACCGACTAAGACTCACACAGCCACTTGCTCACTCCCCCACAGTGGGCAGGATGGGGGAGAGAATTGGAAGAACAAAAGTGAGAAAAATTGTGGGTTGACAGTTTAACAGGGAATGCAAAAGCCACACATGTAAGCTTCTTCCCCCAGCCCCTTACAGACTGATCCCAAGCCACTGTCTAAATCCCTGACCAGCTTGCCCCAACTTATATACTGAGTCTGACATCACATGGTATAGAACATCCCTTTTGTCAGTTGGGGTCAGCTGTCCCAGCTGTGTCCCCTTCCAGCTCCTCGTGCACTCCCAGCCTACTCACTGGTGGGGTGGTGTGAGGACCAGCAAAGGCCTCAGCTCTGTATAAGCCCTGCTCAGCAGTAACAAAACCCTCCCTGTGTTATCAACGCTGGTTTGAGGACAAATCCAAGCCATAACCCCATATTTACTGCTGACATTGACTCTGTTCCAACCAAATCCAGCACAACCAGGGATTTAAATTTTTTTTTTCCTTTCCAAACTACAGGACAAGTCTGCTTACAGTGTGAAAAATGATATTTTTTAGTCTGGTGAGTATTCTTTATTTTGGGGAAATAATGAGTAATTTTGCCAGAAGATGGCCATTGGAAATGCTTACTGTAAAACTCCATTCATTTAATTTTACAGTTCAGAATATCTTATAATAATGGTATTGGGTTTGTAGTGGGAATGTGTTGTTAATTATCATTAGACTTCTGCTTTTGATTAATGCTGCTAATTAGTTTCTGTCCTTGACTTTTTCCAATTAGGGAGTAGATACCTTGGTGCTAAACACCTGGGCATATTATCTAATTAGATGAAAGAAACATGAACTCACTCTGCAGGTAATTATTTTAACTTTCGGTAGTTGCTTTGCACTAAACAGAGGTAGCTCTGTCTCTTTCGGTCATGGTACAGGAAACATCAAGACTTCCGTGAACAGCACGGTGGACATGAACCATTTCCTGCTGGTAATTTTCTTGATTTATATGTGTGAGAAATGATCACTCTTCTACATCTGGCCGATGCAGGGCTCAAGAAGGAAGAAACCAAACAAAACACAAGGGAAGGAAATGGAGCAGCATGCATCCCAGCTGTTAAAATCAGCTCAGGGGCAAAAACCTTGTGTTGCTTTCAGAAGAAGTAGCCACTCAAATACATTTAAGGGCTTCATAGAGTCTGCTTGATGTATGTATTTGAAAACTCCCTTCTTTATTCACAGCGAGAAGCAGCTCATTGTGCAATGGGCTCCCAGGACACCTCAGAGGGAGGAAGAGGATCAGTTTCAGGAAAACAGCCTGCTGTCCCTTGGCTGCACCTCTCCCTGGCCTCCTTCCTGAAGGAGCTGCCCAAATCCACCTGAACATGACAGCAACATCTGCCTGGGAGACCTGACAAAAGCGCGTGCTGTATTGTGTGGATCTGGCTGTCACAAGCTCCTATGTGGGTCTGTGCTCCCTCACTCTCCTGTGGGATGGGTTGTGTGCAGTTCCTGTCACTCTCGTACTCACTTGACAGGATTTGAGGTGCTGTCCTTAATCTCCAGATTTTCCCCATGGATAGTTATGGTTCTGGCTGTCTGGGAGACAAGACAACCTCTTTCCTGGTGGGCTTTACTGAGAGCAGAAACCAGCTAGCAAGATCCATCTATTAATCCCTAGTCCTGAATCCTAGCTTTTCAGAACAGAAGACTTTTGAACCAGAGGTCGGTCTCTCTCATTAACTTTGTAAACTGCATTTTGAAGATTCTGGCTGGGACTGAATCTGTGCAATGCAGGTAGTGTCCCACAAACTAAATGTCCAAGTAAGCACCCCACCCCACCCTGTATATGCAAATAAGACTAAAAGAGCTTGCTACCTAAATTGAAAAAAAATCAGGGACCCCCGTATCTGGAGTATGGGTCATATTCTGGTCACAAAAAAATCAAAAACCACACACACAAAAAGGAAAACAAATGTAACTGAGTTTGTGTGTGTTGGAGAAAACAGGGAGGGGTCATAGACATCAATAATGGACAGATGGGGCAATGGAGAGAGGGGTGCAGCACAAAAAGATGGGAAGCAATTGAGAGGACTCCGGACAGTATTAATACTGGCACATGGCAGTGACTGAAGAGCTTGATGGGTATATAGGAGGGAATACGATTTTAGTCATATTGTGGTGAGATTTTTTTGCTGTCTGATTTCTAAAGCAGCAGAAACAGGGTAGGCAATGTTGTTAAGAGAAGTACCCAGAGCAACATCTTGTCACTCAGAGCCATGGCATCCTTCACATCTTTTTATCAAGAGTAAGCTGCTGCTTAAACCATGTCATGCTAGAAAGGCTGAGGAATTACATTGTGGGTTTTTTCATTAGACCAGAATAAAAATTAATAAAATATGTTTATATACACACACACACACACACATATATATATGCATCTTTACATGTATCTCTCCAGTCTCTGTAGATATAGAAACTGAAGGAATGCAGAGAAAACTTTATCAAGTGCTCTAAGAAATATATTCCTTTGCCAGAACATTGCCTACAGACCCACATCACTGGGATGATAGTTGGTCAGTCTTTGTACTGGCATTACTTTATGTGGTGGTGAGTTATGGTCACCATTATTCATTCTGATTTTTTTCAGAGTCAAATTCATTGCCTGGTGGGGTCAACATTAAAATCCCTTTTGTACTAACTCTTGTGTGTGTTTTGTATGGGGGAGATCTCAGAGGGTACTCAGATCCCAGTGGAAGACAGTGAGAGTCATATAGTAGTCAGATACCTGTTAATCCAAACCATATTTGAAAAACTCCTGTTAATTTCTTCCCTTCTGAAATATGAGATGGAGGGCTACATAAGCACCACTGACAATGCTTTGTTGTTTCCTTATGAAGTAAAGGGTACCTCATACTTCATATAGACAATAACAGTAACTGTATGGCCAGCAACTTGTCAAGAAAATAGCAACTGCAGCGCACAGACAAATGATAGGTAGCTGCAGTGTAGCTGAAGTGCTCCCATGCAGATTGCCACAGACACCTAACTCAGATTTGTCTCCTGTGTGTAGACAGGCTGCAGTTAACCAGCATCCCCCAAGAACAGGACAGTGTCGAGAGTACAAAAACCCTCCTTAGTACTTTTTTTTTTTTTTTCTGGAGGGCTTGGGAGAAGCAGTTGTATATCAAATTTCTACTTCACTGAAGGTGCACATGAAGCTAGCAGGACCTGTTGGTGCCCTCAGACCTTTAGCAAGACAACACTCAATTGTGATCTTGCTTTATACACTCCATTGAGCTATTTGGAATATGCAGGGAGCTGCAGGGGACTACTACGCAATTCAATGTTGATTTGCATGTAGTATTTATTCAAAAGCAACAGATTTGAACCAGTTGAAATTATAAATATTCACATTACATTAAATACAGTTTATTTAATTGGGAGCAGTTGAAAGATTGCAGAAACATTTTTCTAGGCAATTTGGCAATAGAAACCTGAATAGCCAAAGTGGCAATTTCTGCAGAGCACTTTGAATTCCTTCTATGGAAGCCACTATAAAAGTGCAAAGTATTATCATGTTAATAATGCCCTGTAGTGGAACATCACAATCCTGCAAATAAAATCAGAAAACTATCATTTTCCTTGTTTGCATAAACAACTCACTTTACACTTCTAAATAATGGATGGAAATCCAGAGAGGATTAAAATAAATGAACAGATCATTTTCAAAGTCTAAAGATTTACAGCTCCTGGAGTTACAAAAGAATGAACTAGCCACAATTCTTTAACTTTATTTTAGAGAAACCTTAGCATCTATTTGCTTTGAAAATAATTTTACCCTAATCTATATTTATATTTGCAAACATGGCGCTGGATAACACAAAGCAGTGAGTTCTGATAATCCCCTTGTAAAGTGGTCCAAATTATCCTTGTGTTATTGTTGTTGAAAACCTGAAGTTGTAAAAGGGTTCAGAGACAACTGAGGTGGTTATTCGGTATTTTCTGAATTTTGTGTGGTAATGAAAAGCCCATTGTTGTGTCCTTGGACTTGGGAGACCTTGGGTCTATTCCTTTCTCTTAACTTGCTCACTTATCTGTACATACATGTTTCTCAATTTCTTTTCTGTGACATGAAAATAATGATACTGACTTTCAAATAAGAAGCTTTCTATCTTTAACTCTGATCCCATTTATGGTTTGTAAATATTTTTACTGCTATGTTGTCATCTGAGGTTCTGCTATAAAATGTAAAACTTGACAGAAATAAGTTGACACTACTAAAACTTCTTTGGGATAAAAATATTTCTCAGTGCCTGTGTGAGAGTTACCCTGTCTCATCACTATGTATTTATTATCAAGGCATTCTTTTTACCATCTATCTATTTTTAATTCTCTCTGTAGCCAGAAGTGGTTTACATAAATGTGGCCTCATGTTGCTCAAAACAAATAAATTTTATCTCATATTAATTAGTAGGTTTTTGATAACTGAAAATTGTGGTAGTTCAATCCTGGCTGGAGGCCAGATGTCCACCAAAGTCACTCTATGGGTCAAGATGTAAGAGAGTTTCTTTATTGTGTCTTCCATCAACAAATCTAATAGCTCATAGTTAACTTTAATCCACTGAATTTGTCAGAGGGATTTGTTGCAATTGATCGCAAATGCCTAATGATAAATCCCCCATATTTGGGATTTAACAGTGGGTCCTCTAGAAGTTCTTCTTTCCTGGAGCATTAAGTCAAAAAGCTTTTGGCTTAATGACTCTAATTTAACTGTGACATTAGGGACTGGATTCAGGACAATCCATGTGTACAATGTTTTAATTCAGATATGATGATATAATTCATCTTTTCTGAGGGTATGTTTCTCCTTGGTTTTCCTTTACAGCAACTGTTTCCATTGGGATCTAACCTAAATTGCTGGTACAAAATATGGCTAAAAGCCCTAAGTCCTCTTACAGGAATCCCTATAGAGCCTTTACTAACTTCTGCCTCCAGCTTGCCCATAATGGAGTCCAGATTTCTTATGATAGCCTGCCTTGGATCGAGGCAGAAGATAGGAGATAGACAGTTTTTCAAGTGAAATGTCAGCTTATTGAGGTTCTTATTGGATGTTTAGAGTTAGGCTGTCAGGTGGAAATGAAATACAGATTTCCTTATCAGTGCTACAAATACTTTGATTGGATTTTTTTTTTTTTCTCAAAGATCACCGCATTTTTACTTTCAGGCTATTTATTCACTAAAGACACTTCTCTGTGGCACTGAAAATAGACAGGTGACATTTTTTGTTCCTAGGTCTGATGTGGAAAGAAAGCCTTTCATGCATGAATGTGATATAGGTCACTCATGAAAAAACTCTCCAGTAGCTTTAATCTGGAACAGATTTTCAATGAGTCACCTCTAGAATCATGGAAGAATTCAGTAATCATGAAATGAAGTGGCAGCTTCTAATTTCTCAAACAGGCTAGAACACAGAGGAAGACCCAGGAAGTGAGAACACCCTCCTGTAACCCGACTACGTGGGAATCTATAGACACACAGAAAGAAGGGGAGCATTCATGCCCTCCAAATCATCTTATATAAATTGAACATGCTCAGTTGGGATATCACAAATGTCATTGCTATAATGTATATAATGTATACAGGCTGGTTTGTAGAGGGTCAAAAGAAATGTGTCATAGTCTGTCTCATGCATTGGCTGCAGGAACACATACATGCTCCAACAAACTTTTGCAAGCATCTGGAATGCAGAGAAGCAGGAAGAAAAAAAACCCAAAACAACAAAGGTGGTGCTGGCTGTGTTCACAGTCCTTCTGTGTGATGATGAAGTTGGTGGAATTAGGTCTCCAGGGAGACTTTATAGCAACCTTCCAGTAGCTGAAACGGGCCTTACAGTTAAGCTGGAAAGAGACAAGAGCAAGTAGTGACAAGACAACGGGTAATGGCTTTAAACTAAAAAAGATTGGATTTAGATATAAGCAATGAGGGGAGTGAGGCCCTGGCACAGGCTGCCCAGAGAAGCTGTGGCTGCCCCTCCCTGGCAGTGTTCAAGGCCAGGTTGGATGGGGCTTTGGGCAACCTGGTTTGGTTGAGGGTGTCCCTGTCCATGGCAGGGGTAGGGAACTAGATGGACTTTGAGGTGCCTTCCATTCCAATCTGTTGGTTGATTCTATGAATCAGAGAGAACTGATGACCACACAGGTGGGAAAATTGTTGTTGACTGACTCAATAAGTGTTATGTGATCTGTCTTAAGTTTAGCATTCAACCTAAGGGTTTTGGAAAGCAGCTGAGCAACCTGCTGTCCTCCTGTCCTTTTGGTTAGTTAGTGCTGACAGCCTCAGCTGGAATTAGGGACTGTGAAAAAGTCCATGAATGTACTTGAGAGGCAAGATTCTGGGGTTCTTTTTGTAGGCTGTGTAAAACAGGTAGCTTGATGATTCATCCAAACACAGAGATCAATGGCTAATGGAAAACATGTAGGGGAAAAAATTGAAAACAGGTAAGGACATACAGAGCCACAGAGAACTTACTGAGTCAATTCTTTTTTAAGCATGCTGTCTGACAAAAGAGGGAACTGAATAAAACATTTGGCCACTATTTCAATAATTTGATATTCTGATAAACTGTTACTGAACTTTTTCTGCCACCCTACCCTGTGAAGCCCTTTGTGAATTTGTAGGCTTATGTATTGTGTTGTAATGATGCTGAAAGGAGAGGGCAAATTCAGTTAGCCCAGTTCTTCCAGAATTGTGGAATGGGTAGGTAAAGCACTGCTGCTTAATGGATGAGTAGGGGCAGTGATGAAGTACTGGGCTTCACAGTGGATGTAAAATTTGCATAGTGCTTTGAAGGTATCTTCTACACATGCCCAAGACATACAGGTTTGTAATGTGCTGTTTCTTGTGGTTCTTAAAAATCCTTCCAAACTTTGCAGTCTTGCTGTTGTGCAGGATCAGTTTTGATGGAGATTCACAGTGGTTAGATAGCAAGTCTTGAATTCACTGCACAAGTAGCATACAAGTAGTCCTGCAGGCTTCTCTTTGCTGCCAGGCACAGGCCTGCTGCTATTGCTGCACATGTTCATTGGTTGTTTGCAGCGCATTGTTCTAGCTGGATTATATCTCCCGATACTTCTCTCGATCAGTAATTATTCAGCTGCAGACAGACTTTCACCTTTGTCCTACCAGCCAAAACCAACCACCAACCCGACCAGTGACTGACAATGACATAAAAAGTATATTCTCTTACGTTGTTTGGGTTACCAGTCATGGAAATGTTAGCACACCACAGTGTCATTACCATACACAACAGAATTAAATGTAGATTTCCAAGGAGGGGTAAGCAGAAGTTTGTGCACAAATCCCCAGGAACAATGCTGTGGGATTTGTGCAGTCCTCTGAAACTGTCCCCCCTAGTGTATGAGAGCATTAACTCCTCGTGGATGAATGTGTTATTGACTCTGAGTAAACAGCCCTTTTTAAAGACTCTACAAAGTGTTATTGGCCAATAATACACAGTAAATAGACAAAGAATTACACTGTGACAGTTAGAACAAAAGAAAGAAAGAGAGGGGTACAGATAATGAATCATTAATGATCAGGAGTTG
Source organism: Heliornis fulica (assembly GCA_013399135.1). Classification (NCBI taxonomy): domain Eukaryota; kingdom Metazoa; phylum Chordata; class Aves; order Gruiformes; family Heliornithidae; genus Heliornis; species Heliornis fulica. The sequence goes on from VXBZ01000521.1 coordinate 143,579, forward strand.
TGTGTTGCTTTTTAGGAGTTGCCTGAGGGAGGTAAGTGGGAGGGCTAAGACTCCTCCACCACATTGCCAGGCCCAGAGCTGTCTGCCCAAAGGCTCTAACCACAGTCTTAAACTATGACCTTATTAATGCAAGGCCAAAAATAGAGATCTGAGGAAAAGAAAGAGTCTCAGAAATTATATGTTCTCTTTTAATGATGTTTTCTTTTGTATTTTTGGCTGACTGCAACCCACCAGAATGTGCTTGGCCTTCAAGTACTGGGCTCAATGTGTTTAGTTTAGGAGGAAGACTATCTTCACATTGTACTGCTGGCTGCTCATCATGTAAAAGAGAGCTCTGCTCAGCTACATTTAATGGAGAAAAGCAGGAAATATTAATCATATTTTAAATTATGTACAAAATAGAAAGCAATTAACTTTTGCTCAGCATATTACAAATTTTCTGATTTGTCTTAACAGAAAATCCCAGACATTCAAAAGTAGTTAACACTTTCTTCAATACAAAGATTAGCTCAAAACCCAAGAATCTGATTTCTGTAGGAAAACAATCTTCAGCTAACTGGCTACCCTTTTATGACTATGCAAGAGACTACACCTGAGCCATCCATATGAAAGAGAGAGTCTGAAATTACCCTATTCATACATCATGGAGATTAATCCAGTAATCAGAAAAACTAGTGTACTTGGTTTTGCTTTGGCTGCATGGATGGGAGCTTTTTGTATTGCTAAGCAGTCTATAGGAAAAGGTGTACTCTGACAACTACTGTGCTGGAAACAATGTTTTCCTGTTGCTTTTAAAGGTTCACATCAAAGGGACCATGGCACCTCAAACATAGCCAGACATGGTGTAGAGACATAGCCTCCACCAAGAAAAACGTACGGCACCAGCAGGATGGCAACACATGGTAGAGGAGAGATGGAGAACTCCACTTGCTTCCTAGATTATCTATAAATTAAACTATAGATAGCCCTGTACCGGATGGTCCCCGAGTCACTGGCTGAATATATAGAATAACCCAGGTCTAATCTGCAGCATATTTCTGACAATTTTTAAAGACTTTTTAGAAACAAGGGAAGGGAATAAAGGGAAAAAAGTAGGATCCTCATCCTCCTTTTGTGTTTCAGTATACAGTGCTAGACAGACACATCAGTGTACAGAAATACATATAAATGATCAAATTATCTCATCTGTGAGCCACTGATGGCCTCTTGTCTCTAAGCTACAGTTGCTCTTGGGCTGCAGTTCCCAACAGCATATTTGACAAAACTCTGTGTGACTCCCAACAGGTGCCATACATTTCTTTATTTATATAGCTTTACAGTTTTAAATCTAGCTGGTTTGAGGTGTGTGTTGAAAGACAGTATGTGCCATCATTTTCAAGGCAAAAATACACTGTTTTTCAAATGTGTAAGGGATGATTTTTGGACTCTCCTCAAAGCGATTTTTTTTTTTTAGGCTGAGAAAAAGGTTAAAGACAAAGCTAAGAAAGGGCATATATGAATTTGAAAGTCAGCAGATGCACTGGCTGAAATAGAGGCACTCAGCCATTTCAGATAGCCAGCAATGTGTACTATTAGGAAAGGGGCACATAGGGACTCACTAGTGGTTCTTGAGCCCTGTGGGAAGAGCTGCTGAAGAAGAGCCATGTATAGGCTGGAAATTGAAGAGAAATTTGTTAGTTCATCAAATGAGAAACCTTCCTCCAGCATGGCGAATGCAGTCCCTTTGTGCCCCTTCCCTTCACCCTTCCCCTTTGAGCACTTCCAAATTAACTTTGTAGCACTTAACTTCTGATAAAACTGAGAAAATAGGTGGCACGAAGCACCGCAGGTGACCTCTTTCGAGCAGCCAAGGAGGGGCCACTTTCCTGGCAAGCTTTCAGGTTCTGTGCCGTGGCATGCCACTACCCCTCCTTGTTCCGAAAGGAAAATGTCCTTGGCTTTTTGGGTTGCAGACTTTCCTCCCCAGCGCTGGCCTCAGGCTGCGGTGTCAACAGCATGATGCAGAGGAGCAGCAGGGAGAGCAAAGAACAAGTGACATCTTTGACTCACTGGCTGCCCCTGCGCTGCTGTGCCGAGTCCGGAGCTTGGCCTGGCTTGGTGCTTCTTTGCTGGCTGAGCTGCTGCCCTGCACCACTCTGGCGAGGTCTCTGCGATGCACCGTGGCCCAAGGCTGTTAAGTTGTCTTGTTGGTTAATTAAGGCTGGCTGCCTAGGAGGGCCCATCTGTTCCCAGGTAAATTGTGTCGCTATTTTTTCTCTTTGGCAGGCGTACAAAAAGCTCCCATCAGTTCTTCCAAAGGATGGACGGGTAGTCTCGTATGCCAGAGTTTTCATTCCTTCTCTGATATTCTGGTGGCACAACAGCCAACATGGGGTCACACTGAGACTGGCATGTGTTGGTATAAAAGACAGGGTAACACCTTCCCCTATGGCTGCACGCTGAACGCTTGCAAAACATCCACTCCTCTCTCTCTGCTTCTGGCAGCTCCCATGTCCTTTGCTTTCTCTGATGTCTCCTCTGGCCACAGCTATACGGGCACCTCCTTATAACCCCGATGTCTCATCTACTATAGGTCTCATTTAGTGCTCTGAAGAGGAATGTGTGAAGGTAAATGTTTACCTGGTGTGCAAGTCTGATAGTGAGCTCAGTGTCACATGTATTCACGCATGGGGTGCTGTTGACACAAGAACTACAGGTTTATCTTTGAAACATTGTCCCTGGTGTGTCACGGGACTTTTCCCCTGCTCTTTCCTCTATTCCAGGACCTGGGAACTGAGGCACTGTAAGGGCCTAAATCTATGGGGTGGGATCCCAGTCTTTCCAAAGCCTCAAAAATTCTTGGGTCCCCAGCCTCCTTTGCTGTTGCTCTGCTTACATGATGGGGACATCGGAGGAGATCATGACTGTCGTGGAAAACTGAGCACTTGCCAGCTGCTCTTTAAGAGAGCCTTGGCAAAGTCACAAAATGTCCATGTTTCCCCTCTAACCCCCCTTCTCTATTCCCACCTGTGACTTACCAAAGAAGAGGGACTTTATGGGGAAACAGCTTGGGGGCTCAGTGCTACTAAATAATGCAACAAGTTATTATTTAGAAAGTGACTTTATTATGCTTACCCATATATATGAGCTTCTTTTTTTTTCCTAGCAGTAATTAAACTAAAATAATAAGGGGGACCTAAGAAGAGGGATCTAAGTCATACAGAAATTGGACAGGAGTGTGGAGATTGGCTGCTCTTCTCTCCTTCTGTGCAAGGTGGGAGTGCCAGAACAGGGACAGTTGCAGCATGGCTACCCTGAGCTACAGGAACATGGCCACCCAAGGAAATAAGGAAGAAAAATAAAAGACATTTTAACGTTTTGAAAGCACTAAACATTGAGAAGACACCAGTCCTGCATAGGTAGGTCTTCCCAAAACCTCTGGGACTGAACTCTCAACAGGACAGGTCTTTCTGCATCTGTATTTGGAAGCATCTGTCCAAGTTAAGTGTCAGAATAACTGTGTCTCCAAGCAGAACTCTTATCACAAAGTGAACAAAGCTGCATTTCCACAGTCATGGCTAGCAGAGTGTGTCTGATAAATCAAGCTCTAGCTAGCCTGGGCTTGCTCTTTCTGGTTAAGCATGAGATGTCCTAAGGCTTTTTACTTCCTTTGTCTGGGCTTCCTGTGACATCCGATTTTAAAGCATGACTTATAAACCATAAACCATGTGTTTCTACAAAACATCCAGCAGTTCTCTAGAAGGTCTGTACATGAACAGCAACTACACGTGTTTTTATTTCCTTGTATCTTCTGCTCGCTGTTGGGAGCAGAGGCTGTTGCTTTGACCCATCTCATGCAGCACCTCACACAGCGTGCTGCTGGTCTGTGACAGTACTTGGAGGTGCTGTGTAGGTCCTGATAAAACTTCTGCGATGCGTATGGGATAAATCTGCCTAAACCATGCTCATTGCCACCATAGGAGAGTGCAGGGATCAGAGTGTGGAGGTTACTGCCCTGGACCCAGGGTTGTCTCTGCCTTGTCAGGACAGCCGCAGAGACACCGCTTTGAGACTGGCCCTGCAGGTGCTGTTGCAGCCTCATTCCTGTTGTGCCACCTACCTCAAGGGTGAGTTGGGGCACAGTGGGGAGGAGGAGGAATCTGATTCTGTCATTCACAAAATTACCTTTTTGTATCCACCCATGCTACATTCACTTCCTGAAAGAGGTGAGAGCTGGCTCCCTGTCTCCTCCCCTTTTCTCTGTGAAAATAATATTTATCTTGCAAGGAGAAATCTGAGCTGGCATATTTTATGTTACAGTGAGAACCACCTTATTATTTGAAAACCAAGAATGAGGAAGGTCAATGGGACTGGCCTGCAGTAACTTGAAAAGCCACCAGAAGAATACTCACCATATTTCCTACAGAAAGACACAGGTATTGCTTCTCCTGAGCAATGTGGTTCAGTCTTATGGTGTCAAAACAGTATTCATGGAAGTAACGTGTAGTAGAGAGCTTCTGCTAGTGGGGGAAAACAAGATCTACCAAGAAGAACAGATCAAGAAGTTAGTGAAGTTGTATAACATGAAATGGCATAAACCTCAAGCCCCGAGACACTGTGCTGCTGAGATGCTGAGCTGCACAAATTGTCACCGCAGACGCTCAGTGGCATCAGCTCTGTGGTATTGCTGTGTAACAGACTAGGTGGTTTATGCTCAGAGAGGAAAGTTCAAGTTGTATGTTACTAAAGCAGTCCAGGACATAGCTGGAAACATCCTGTTCTCTTTGTAAGGGATGTTTTGCTTTTGCAAGCTATATCCATGGACTTGGTGTCCTCACTTTGCTCAAACAGGGAGGCTAATAAAGCAAAGCATTACTCATATAGTTAGGAAAAGATTTGAGTCTAAAGTACATTTGCTCAAAATTAGAAATTTTTCATTTCAATTTTTATATTATTGAAGAAGATACTTTCAGGGAGCTCAGCTTTAGGGGTAATGAAGTTGTCCATTTTCTGCAGTTGGTTTCATTTTCCCTGTGAACAGGCTAGAAATGAAAGACAACAATTCTGTCAGAGGTTTTCAGATCACACTGGCAACAATCAGCACATGTTTTGAATGAATAAAATAAGGACATTCTTGCCAAGTAGTTTCACAAATGCTCAAATATAGTCAAACAAAGACTTAATCTGGGCTCAAAGACACGTATCTCAGCAGATGTGTGTAAACTAAATCAAATCCCCTGGGAACAGTACTAAGGAGTTATTCTTAGGCATTGGAAGGACAAGGATGGTCCATCTGTGAATTTATTATAGAAGATGAGAAGCATCATATGAAAGTCATTTCTGGACTGGAGGACAGTATGTTTGATTTTTCAGGAAGATTAGAGGTCACTCCTAAAATCTCTGATTAATTAAAATAGAATATAGCATGTGGAGACTTTAATTTACTGAGGTGTGGCTGGTTAATAAAAAGACAGGTAATGTTACTATTGGATTCAGTGGGTCTGGGATTTTGTAGAGTGACTGGAGAAATACAGACATTTTTTTACTGTCTCTTTCGACATTTCCTCCTGTTATGGTTTATCCTCAGCCAGCGGCTATGTCCCACACAGTCACTTGCTCACTCCTCCCTGGCAGGATGGGGAGAGAATCGGGAGAGTAGAAGTGAGACAACTCATTGGTTCAGATAAAGGCGGGTTAATAGGGAAAGCAAAAGATACTCACACAAGCAAAGCAAGACAAGGACCTCATTCCCCACTGCCCATGGGCAGGCAGGTGTTCAGCCATCCCCAGGGAAGCAGAGCACCAGCATGCCTAAGCATGACTTGGGAAGGCAAATGCCATCACTCCCAATGCTTCCACCCACACCCTTCCTTCCACTTCCCCCAGCCCCTTATAAGCTGAGCCTGACATCACATGGTATTGAACACCCCTTTGGTCAGTTGGGGTCAGCTGTCCCAGCTGTGTCCCCTCACAACTCCTTGTGCACCCACAGACTAATCACTGGTGGGGTGGGGTGAGGACCAGCAAAGGCCTCGGCTCTGTGTAAGCCCTGCTCAATAACAAAACTATCTCTGTAGGACAAAACCATCTCTCTATTATCAACACTGTTTCCAGCACAAATCCAAAATACAGCCCCATACTTGCTACTCTGAAAAAATGAACAATATTCCAGCCAAAACCAGGACAGCTGACTTGTCAGAATAAACCTCTTGACAGGGGAGTAAATGTTTCAGGAATTTATGATTTAAAATAGTATGCAATGATTTGGAGTCAAAGACACCAGTTCCGTGGCAGCTTATTACAGTGACGCACCATTAAGAAAGCGAAACCAAAACAGCGAGTACTTAAGAAACTTAGTATAGCCCTTCAGCTAGAACCTCCAGAAGAACATATCTCCATGAGGTCTTAGCTCCTCTCTCCCTATCTGAAACATACTGTCCTTCAAAAGAGGAATGTCCCAATCCACAAAAGGTCTTACAGACCAAATTCAGCGCTTTAATTTTAATCTGAGTGCTTAGCCACAGGCAGGTGCAAATCTGAAGGCATTTCCCCCTCCCTGGAAGTGTTCAAGGCCAGGCTGGATGTGGCCTTGAGCAGCCTGGTCTAGTGGAGGGTGTCCCTGCCCAAGGCAGGAGGTTGGAACTTGATGGGCTTTGAGGTCCCTTCCAACCCAAACTGTTCTGTGATTCTGTAACTCTATGGAACAGCTCCTTATGGAAATTTATCTTGTACTGCAAACAGTCCTTTTCTTTGGCCTGCAAGCAAACCAGCTTCATTCTCAGAAAAAATCTCTGCAGTAGTATCTTCTTGTAGATGGTGTGCCAGCTTGTTTTTGGAAAACAGATTAAAAGATGTTGGATACCTGTCTTGATACAGGAAACCGCAGCTTTGAACGGGATGTTGTCATTGTGAGTTGGAACAATTCTTGTGCTTTGCGATTGTCTGAGCACCAAATGGTACAGATCTCTCAGACATTATGTGTGAGATTTTTCTTTTTCCATCCAAGGTGTCAGATATAAAACCAAACCAAGAAAATACCTGGAACAGCAGTCTGTAGCAGTTAAAAATCCTCTTAGACCTGAAGCTTTTTTTGAAATACCTGAAAAGAAAGAGTTTGAAATAGTGCTTCCTTCTGTATCTACAAACCACGGGTACTTGAGAGAAATGAAGGAACTATGAAATGCTTGACATATCACAGAGGAGCTCTGCACAGAATGAAAATGTGAATCATAACATAGTTTAAATCTGATTGCAAAGAGAAAGTGAAAATTGTTTTGGTGCTATAATGCTATGGTGTTGCCTTCAGACGCTAAATACAGGTAGAGATTTGGTCAAGAAAATGAAAATAGAAGATCCATCCCAACCAAACCAGGCAGACAACCACTGCCACCCACAGAGAGAGGCCACTGAATTACAGTTTGCAAAATAAAAGAGTTCAGCAAGGCTGGAGTGAAACTCAGAGTGTGAATGGTTTAAATAAAAAAATGTCTGAAAGGGAGAAATATGAGGTCAGAAGGCATTTGGCTGGTGAAAACCAGACCCACAGGAAGCTTTGCGTGTTACAAAACCATGTTGCCAACAGCTGCATGAACTCCAGCAAGACAATCCCAACTGCCTGCAGGGGCTGGAAGCATCAGCCCAGCACACAGCATAAGCAACAGCTCCAACAGCTCAGGTGGATTCTCCACTGGAAGTGTGAATGGCGTGACACCGAAGATGAATGAGCCGAAGGTCTGAGAGGAGACAGGGTCATGACTCATGTAAAGTGGGACTTTGGTGCCCAGGCACTCATCAGTGTAAGTTAGTGAGGTTTGTGCTGGTGGTCCTCAGAAAGGTGAATAAACTGACTGTGAACAGCTGTGACACCACATAACCCTCAGTGGTGCTCGCTCTGAACAGAAGATCCATTCCCTGGTTAAGTGGAAAAGAAATGCTAAAACCAATTTGCATACTGAAGCTTAGTTGTTGCCTCCAAGAAAATGTCTTCATGGACTATACTGTATTATTCAGTTTCCATCCTCAAAATGGAAAAATGGGCAATTTCACGTTTCTTCACACCATACGGCTAAAGAGCAGTGTTTTCCAGAAATTCAAGTGGCTTCAAGCACTCCTTCTGCCTGACACTTCTTTGCTATGACTCTGAAAGAAGGCAGTTGTGGATGTTAGAAGCATGGTGAGAGGGAGGCAGGCTCTGCCACTGTGCTGTGTTTAAGCTCTGATCCTTGGAAGTGTTCAGTGTTTTCCACTCCTGCTGTCCCTGTATCTGTAGGATGTGAATCTCCAGCTGTATCTCGGCTAGTTTCCATGCTGCAGATACCATTTCTGTCCTCACTGAGATTTTAGGCTGTGAGTAATTCTCTTTTCCCTCAACAAAACATTTGAGCAGACAGAACTGCTTTCCCCATTCTTTTTCTTCACCGGAGTTTAAGGTTAGGTGGAGGAAAGGTTAAGGTGACTTTCCATGTTTGAAATCAGTGCTGAATTTAATTGCCAAAGTTCAGCCTTCCCTCACCATCTGGAAGCTGTAGCATCACTGCAAAATGTGGGTTGGTGTCAGGAAAATACTAGCAACCTTTACAGTAATGTCTGACTTCCCCTTCCAGTGCATACCGCTGCTTAGCTTTTGCACAACAATTATGAGTGGATGACTTCAGAATTTGTAAATATTTTTAGTTTTACATATTTTTAAATATTCATAGCTATATTCTTGAGGGAATAATGCCAGTTTATACCATTTGAGGTGTCTCCTTAGGGAGAGGTCTCCTCGGGGAGACTTCTGAATGACACTTTGCAGTAATCATGCAAAGAACATAATCAAAACTTTCATCTATCTTTAATTATAGAATCATAGAACCATTTGGATTGGAAAAGACCCTTAAGATCACCAGGGGCAATTGTAAACCTAACACTGCCAAGTCCACCACTAGACCATGTCCCTTCAAAGAAAGCCTGGATACCTCTCAAAAGGTGTTTGTAAAGGTAAGAGGCAGTGGCTTCAGGTAATGTTAATATGTCCAGCCTGCTTTCTTCATCACAAGGTCTTTCTGCAATTCTCTATTTTCATAAGCTCAACTGATGACTGTGAGTATCTGCCATTCTCACCAAAGTGTCTCACCAAATTGGCTAGAGACCAAACTAAGTAGAGGGTGGGCGGTCTGTGCCAGCCAAAGACTTAGGCACCAGTTGCTCCCACAGGCTCCTGAACTTAAGAGTCTTAGATGTGCTGACTTAGGGTGCCGCCTAACCTAGGAGCTGCCTAAATGTCTGCTTAGAAGCATGCCTAGCACCACTCCAATCCATATAGTGCTGTCCCCAAATCTCTCTGCTCAATCTGACATGTTGAGCTGAGACTCATGAATCCATCATTCACTACCAGCCTTGCCTCCTAGCTGCGGTTCACCTGGCTTCCTCAGAACACAGTGGCTATTTTCCTTGTAAATGCTGTTTTTCTAATAGCCAGCGATTTGGTTTAACTTCCACTTGTGTCTCAAGGAATTTGAACCTGGGTCTTCCACTGCTCTGATGAATGCTCTCAGGGCTATACCCTAAGGCCTTCTGAGGCTGCGAAAGGAAAAGTGAGCATTAATGGAATTGTATTCTGGTAGAAACAAATATCTGAATCTCTGTTTCTTGTTGTGACAAGTGCTTGACACATGAACAGCATGAGTACGTCTCCCTCAGTAGGAATCCAGTAACTTGGGGTCCCAAGTGAATAGCATCTACGGCACCTTCTAGAAGACCAGATTTAGGCACTCTGGGGAGTAAAACAAAGAATGCAAACTATTTAAAGATTAAGTAGAGCAGGGAGAATTATCCAAGTTTCTTCTGTTCCAAATGTTGTAACTGCATTGCAAAAACACGCTTCCCTCCCCTGACAATGTGTTAGTGTGTGTGCTGCCCAGAGCAGGCTATCATCTGCCACGCTGAGTGCAGAGAAGACTGTGCAGGACCTGGCAGTGCCTGGTGGCTTGAGTTTATGACAAGAGATGCAAAAGGTGATCCTTTTCACTCGCAAAGGGAATTGTCTTGGGATGTCCTGGGATGGGAGGGAGTGTTCTGGATAAGGGACCATCACCACACCTTGTCTTTATTTGTGGGTGGGTGTCCTGGTTTCATCTGGGATAGAGTTAGCTTTCCTCCTAGCAGCAGGTATGGTGCTGTGTTTTGGATTCTGTAAATTTAGGATGAGAATAACAGTGATGGTACACTGATGTTTGGGTTGTTGCTAAGCAAGGTTTACACCAAAGATTATTCAGCTTATGCTGCCCCACCAACGAGGAGCCTGGGGATGCACAAGAAGCTTGGGAGGACAAAGCCAGAACAGCTGACCCCAACTGGACCATGAGATATTTCATGCCGTCTGATGTCATACTCAGTATATAATTTGGGGCAAGATGTCCAGAGATTTAGACCATGGCTTGGGATCTATCTAGGCATCAGTGACTTGCAGGTGGTGAGCAACTGTGCTATGCATCACTTGTTTTGTATAGTGTTTTACCAGTATTGTTATTGTTATTAATCTCCTCCTTGTCTCTCCTGTTAAACTATCTCTGTCTCAACCCATGAGTTTCATCTCTTTTATTTCTGGTTGTCTCCCCCATCTCACTGGGGGTAAGAAGTGAAGAAATGTCTGTGTGGTTGTTTTAGCTGCCAGGCAGGTTAAACCACAGCAGCAGGCTGTAATTTAGACAGCTCTGATTCTAGGAGGTGGAGTTGTCCTCCCTCCAGACTGACAGTGGAAACCGCTCAACTTATGAGAAGCAGGACTGGTGTCCAAGGCCTTCCCTCAGGATGTCCTACTCACTAACAATAGAGCTGTGAACAAGATTTCTAGTGACAAGTCTTTCCATAACGTGACTGAAACTGTTTAGGTGCTTGACTGCTGTTTGCATTCTTATTGACAACCTACTTAACTGCATCTTCAGTGTAGGAGTGGTAGCATTTACTTTAAACATCTGTTATGCTGTAGAACATCTGTTATGCCTAGATTTACCAAGGATCAAGCTTCCTTTTCTTTATACACTTTGCCTAGTCAGGAAGAACTTAGTTCTGTGTCCTGTGTCCCTTAATCATTCTTAGGCTGATGTACTCAATGATCTAGCAGGAGAAAGAAGCAAAAATTATCAGCATACTTGATTCTGCCCTCTCTTCACCATAATTCTTCAGCATCAGAATAATTTTTAGGCTGAGAAATGAAAGGAAAGGGGTAGGAGAAGCTATGTCTGTGGGAGTAGTTACTTTGTATTGAAAGTAGTTATTTATTTTGGAAAAGTCTTTTCAGATCACTGTCAGGGAAACAATCTCCAAATTGCCCATGCTATTTTACTCAGAGGGATACTTGTGAGCGGGACAGACCTTTTGCTTTCATGAATACAGGAATACTTGAAGGAACTTCGGCTATGTTTTGTGCTTTTTGTTTGTTTGGGTTTTTTTTCCACTTAGATTAAATCTGTAATTAAGATTAATCAAATCTGTCAAAGGCAGTGTTTTCAGGAGTCAGTGCTGCCTGTACCAAAGCTGAGGAGACCAAGTCATACAATTGTGTCAGTGGTTTTTACTCACAGGACGGCTGTGATGGCTCCACACTGATGCTCTTTGTCTGATGCTCTTGAACAAGCTCAGAAGCACTCAAAGCACACTGAGCTGGGCAGTGCTGGGACCTGCCTCCTGAGAGGCTCGTCCCGTGCCATAAGGTTTAAGGGGACCCCTTATTACCATGCCAATTTTATTACTGCTTTGAAACTCTCATTGATGAAGATTAATTTATTTTCTGTCAAAGGGATTCCCACCTGTGGTCCTAGGGCTGTCTTTGTGGGATGAACAGGCAGCGGTGTGCCATGGCAGCAATCAGCAGGGGGATAAATGAAACGCGATTGCTTTGTTTTCTTGATAGATGGACAGATACCTGGGCCTGATCCCACAAATGCCTCTGGCAATACCAAAACTGCAGGATCCGGTCCTTTCCTGTCCTCTCCAAAAAGGCACAGAGGAGGTGTTTACCATGCTCTTGATAAAGACTTACTGCCCTGCTGTATCAGGGTTTCTGTGCCATCTTGTGCATGCACCTGCTATACAGCAAGCTGGCTCGAGGAAAGCGTTGTTAGCTATCGCTGTGTGTAAGACGCGCAGAATGACACCTGATTTAAGACCCTGTTGTTACAGAGCAGCACGATGATATATTTTTAATAAAAAGAGGTTTTAAGGTGGTTTCACTTCTCTCACCTGCTAGGGAGTTTTTAGGCTGAACCTTTCCCGTGGAGAGGCTGGCTCACTAAAATGCTTCACCGGCTTCACTTTGCAGCCCGCACAAGTGGCAGACCTTTTCCCAGTCTTCCCAATGCGCTGGGCGTCCTGCGGTGCCGCGACTGGCGCACGTTGACATCTGAAGCCCCGCACTGGAGCATGGGGCTGTGGCTGGCTGCAGCCTGGCCAGAAGGCTGCGAGGGGCCAAGCGTAAACAGAGGCAGCTGGTCACACAGCATGGTGTGGCGGGCCCACGAAACATGGCAGATGCAGCTTCAGCTGTTATTGGGTACAGAGCATCAGCCTCCAAGCCTGGGTCACATGAAGGACCCGCTTTCACTGTGACAGTGTGGTGTCAAACTGCCATTCTTCTTCTGAAGTCTGTCACATCTCCCGAGCAGCAAAGCCCCAGCCTCCAGTTCACAGGCCAGGGGACAAAGAGATCACGTATATCAAGGATTGTGCATTTACACTAAGCTCTGCAGTTACAGGAGAGTTCTGCTTTTGGAGTTTGAGACTCAAAGATTTTTTTTTATTAAAAAAAAAAGATAATTGCATTGCGGCGCTTGTGTGTACAAAGTGTGGCTTTTTAGTACTGCTGATATGAGCTCTGAGAGAGCGGAAAAGAAATCAGAGAGAAAGCAAGCTCCCTATATCTAGCACTCTCTCAGTCCATCAGTTTATTAATTTCTCATTAAAAAATATGTTCTAAAGGTGGTCAAAATATTTTAGAGAGAGAGCTGTTAGTGTTCTGGAAAACCTGTCAGAATTTCAGCAGCAGACTGATGCTCCTAATCAGTAGCACCCCACTCAGTTCTGCTCTGCTTGTTAGAGACACTTCACGGTGTTAAATTCCTTTCTTGCATTGCTGTCCCCTGCAGAAGATGAACAGAGCTGAAACTCTTTCTGGCTAGCAGTATAACAGGGCAAAATTCAGATTTGTTATGACATAGTATTTATCCTTTTGTGACATGAAGGATCTATAGATTACCATATATAGATTACCCTATATATATTACCCTATATATTCAGGTGTTTTAGTTACTTCTGCTGTACCTAAGCACCACACTGCGAAGAGCTAAACATTTAAAGAAAGGTCTTGGAATTATAAAATCAGTTTTTTACTTCACCATTTTAAAACTTGCTTCTGTAGACATTAATCACAAGACTTAGAAACATTCCAGTAGAGGCTTTTGGACACTGTGTTTGCACCAGAGGATAGTATACCAGGAGGACACTCTTCAGGAACAAAATGATACATCCATTCCAATCCTAAAAAAATATTAAAATGTTTCTAAAAATAAAATCTCTTTCTTTCCCTTTGTCAGGATAATCTTTAACTGAGTAAACAAAACCACAAAAGGAAAATAAAGGGAAATCCTAGGCAAGGCATCAAGAGAAAGCATTGTGATGGGCCAGCTTTAAGTCTGCAACTTAAAAGGCAATTTCTTTAGATCTTCTGCATTCAAGGCACTGCAGTTCTATTTACCCAGGGATCAGTGCCGGGTATTTGAGAATCAGTATGAATTGAATCCTGAAGCAGCATTGCTTCTTTGCTGGTATGGGTGTCTATAGAAACAGATGTAAAAAGAAAAAGGAAGAGAAAAAGAAGCTAATATGGTATGATGTTCATTGACTGTCCAGTAAGAGATGTTCTCATTCAGCCCTGACCTGTTCTGAAAACCTGGGCTCGGGTGAGCCAGGGAAGCTTGTGCCATGTCTGCACAACTGGGGTCTGTCACAGGGATTACTTCTTAATCCAGAGTGCACAAAACAAAGTGCTGAAATTTCTTATAATTTGATGCCTAAATGAAAACTCTCTGATTTTTCAAGGTGCAGAGGGTGTGTGTCTTAATATAACACTACATTTTACCTTAGCACATCTGGAAATCAGGCCAGCGCCTGAGATCACCAGTACAGTTCAAGCTTACTTAATTAACTACTGTAGTTTAAGCTATGGAATCAACTGGAGTTATGGCTTGAGCATTGCCCTCCTCTGGAGGTCATATCTCTGACTGTTACTGTTTTCACCCCTGATTATCATCTAAGAAATATGGGGGGTTGTATAGTAAAATGAGCCAGCAGAATTGACTTTTAGAATTTGCACTTCTCCACTGCAAAAGGCAAGAAGTAAAACTTGTGAGAGAGCCCAAGCACCATTTCTAAGACCCCTTACAGTTTTGCCTTGACCCTGAGCTGCTTGATGCACTCCTGGTAAAAGACCTGCTCTGCCAGAGAGGGATTTGTCCTGCTTTCAGGCAGGGGCTTCAGCCGTGTGGGGCTGTTTGCACTGTGATGGTGCCCGGTTCTTCCACTGACTGTAGAGTTCAACTGCAGTCAGTGTTGGTACTGAACCTTCAAGAGGCTCCATTATGGTGAGATGCCCCCATCTCCTGGACTGCCAGCCCCACTGAAGACTGTTGTCTAACAATAGTTTTTTGCCCTGAATCCTTCATGGAATTTTGCATACAGGGGCCTGTCTGACCCCCTGTCTGGGGTAGGGGTGTTTTCAGAGCATTTAATTTAGCTTGGGAAGGTTTCAAGAGGTCTCTGGTTCAACCTCCATCCCTGGGACAGATAGGATTGCTCAGGGCTTTGGTCTGGTGGGTCTTCAAAACTGAGGATGGGCCCTGTGCAACATCACCGGCCAAGGGCTTTAATCCATCCAAGGATGTATGGATGAAGGGTGTTTGCATATGGAGTGCCTTGAAGTCTGTGGGCAGCACCTGGAAGCTGTCAGCAATAGGGAGCAGAGGCTTGAGAGAAGGAGTTTGAATGAGAAAACTGTATTGCAGGGTATGCTGTCATGGGAGAGTTATTCCTGGGAGAGCAATTGTCTCACCATTGCTTTAATGTCTGTTTTGCAGGAGAATTCCCTTGTTTTCTGAGCGGCAGGGTCTCTGTGGACCCAGGGAGAGCCCTGAGCCCAGACACAGGGGAATGCTAGTGGAAAGAAATCCATCCCGATGGGTGGAAGGGGTGTTGCACAATCATTATGAGGTGGTCCCAGTTTCAGCACATTCAGTATGGATCTCGAAGCCTGACATGTTAGGCAGCAACTGAGTATCAGGCAGTAGAGTTTATTGGTGTTTAAATCAGGTTTTCACACCATCAGAAGACAGTCCCTTGCATTTACAGAGGTAGCTCAGAAATAGCCTGCTTTTTACAGTATCTGTGTATTCTTAAAAAAAATAAATCTCAGATCACATTCCGAATACATATGAAAATATTAATGACACTAAAGAGCCGTGCACAGAAAAAACTGATGAATTTTGCCCTGGTTTTGGCATTATTTATTCTTGTAATTAATCTGCTCTTTTAAGACTAAAAAATTTGCTAACTGCACCTGTAAGACCACCACTCCACGGGATGGGGACCTGGTTTGCAACCTGTGGAAAGCCAGCATACTTCAGATGTCTGTGGAAGCCGGGAATTTCCTACTTACGCTGTTGGCTCCCACATGACTAAAGACCGCGTCCGTTTCATATTTACTCAGAACAAAACGCCTAGCGGCGCCGCTTTATGAATAAATGTTGGAGATGTCAAAAACATAGCAGGTCAGTTTGTCTGCTCCCTCTCACAGCCTCGTCCCTCCAGAATACCTTTTTCTCCGTGCTTTTTCCTGACTAGTCCTAGCAAGTGATGGGACTTCTGCTGTGGGATTTATGCCGTAGATTAATGAGCTGCAAAACTTCACATATGTTTAAATCATCGTACTTGCTCCCTCTACCCGTTTACATCTCCGTTGTCAGTAAGGCAGTGGAGAGGATAGCGCCAATCCATTTATCAAGTTGACTTACCAGCGAGATGCGGCTCGACTTAGTGCCTGACACGATAATAAACATCAAAGCTTTAGCACCTGATGTTAGCACAAGGTGCCTTTCCTCTCGAAACATCTGATCCCCTGATAAATTGTTACACTCGCCACCTCTTGCCTCACCGCCGCTCCCTGGATCATGGGAGAGCCCTGCCTGGTGCGTGCTGCTATGGGTCTGTTCTCAAGTTGTTGTGGTGCGCCGGCCGTATGATGACAATTAGAAGCAGTTAGTGCGCAGATGAGGCTCGCGAGTGGCAGGTGGCGGGAATGGGGCTCAATTAACTAACATGCACAAAATCCTTTGCTAATGAGGCTGGGCCACCCCAGATGAGCAGGAAAGCATGTGTCGCTGACAGCAACAGAGGATTTGAAACTGAGAGGGAGACAAACCGATCAACAGGTATCATCGGCAAGCGAAGGAGACATTCTGGCTCACCGCAGTCAGATTAAGTGATGGCATTAAGTCTGCATGCTGAAAGTCAGCGAAGGAGACAGATAGATAGATGTTTTTCCAGGGAGCTGGGAAGAATTTCACTTCCCCCTTCTCTAAGCTGTCTGCTGCCTTTTCTGTTCCCTCTGTCCTCTTTGTTAATCTGCTCTCTTGCGAGAGCCACGGCAAGCATTACAGCACGATGTAAACTTCAACATCATCAGCCTGCATTGCCATAGCACGGATATGAAAGGCAATGGAGATCAAAGAAATAGTTTGGTTGGCTTTAAAATTAGATAATTGCAAAAAAAAAAAATAAAATAGCAAGAGCTGTGTTTGGGATGTGTTAGTCTGGCTCATGGCCATTTTACAAGGTACTTCCTATTATTTTTTTGTCTTTCTATGTTAGGCAGCAGTTTGCAGTTAGAGCAGAGTCACAGGGAGAGTCAATCCCTAGAAAGGATTTTTAGTCATAAATCAGCATTTATTTTGGACTGAAACTTAACCGTGGAAGCTGTCACAGTGATCCTTCTAATCCAAGTCTCCAAATGCCACCTCCTTTATCGCTGTTCACTGTAAGAGGTTTAGACAGGGTATCAATAGCTGTGAATGTTTTTGTGTGTGTTTTGTACAGTATCTTTAATTCTGCAATTTGGAATTTTCTTCTCAGGTTTTGGTTAAAGACAGGAATGGCTTTAAATTGGGGGGCATCTTTTGTTGTTTGAGTGCCATAGGCAGTGCAGAGCAACTTGCTTTCAAAACGTATTTGTAATGTGAAGGAACTTGAGAACACACAGACATTTCAGAATCAGTGTGGCAGACTGATCAGAAGTCCCAGGAAAGCGTAGTACTCCGAACCCAGGAGCAACAAGGCGAAGCCCAGACCAGACTCTGAATGCCCCTGCAGTCCTTGGCAGTATTTCAATGCCCCAGAGGTTGTATCTGTTTCTCTGGCTGCATGTTTTCAAATGACACCCTGTGACAAGGCTTGAAGAAAGATGTCTCTTTAAACTCTTTCACTAGAGCATGTTAAAAGGGAAAAAGTTGCACTTATGCTTGAAGTTGTAGCAAAATTTTACACAGTTCAAGTAATTCTGAAAATAAATAAATAAATAAATAGATAAATATATGTATATATATATATATATATAAATATAAATTAAATCTCAGTTTCCTCCAAAGGTCTGGCTTGATTTCTACTGCTACATTTTACACCACTCATTGGTATAATTTATAGCAGTTTTACTTCAGTATGTTTTGCCTTGATTGCAAGGGCATCCCTTGCATCAGGCAGGAAATACTCCACAGGTTTCTGTAGTGTCCAGCCCTAGAAGAAAACTGGGAATACTATCATCATTCCACAGTAAGGGTCAGCTTTATAAGTGTCTGTAAGTTGCTTTGAACACAATTTTCCATGCTTTGTTTCAGACTTCCATCTCCCCAGCCTCCACGCAGATACTTTATTCTTGCTGAGCTGTGGAGAGCCAGACAGCTTCTTCAGTCTTCTGACAAGCAGCGTGTGGGGTTTCTTACTGGGAGATTAAGGGTTAAAGCCCGTACGTCAATGGGTCAATGGCTGTTACTCGTGAAATGGCATGCCATTAAATTATCTTCTGTGGTGAGCTGACTCTCTACAAACCCAAATGTTTCCTTATGACTTGAAGGGATTCTGCCCTCCAGAGTATTTTTGGCTGAGAAGTCCTTAAGCACTACTGGTGGTGTGAGAGTTTCATAGAGATGTTAGTGTCCTAGGTAGGCTTTAAAGTAACCAACTTACACTTTTAAATAGAAATAGGGGAGTGGACTGATTTGACCTGTTTTTTCCCCCTCTGTGGGTTTCAGAGCAGCTGTTCTGTGGGACCTGCTTCTGCACGGGGTGGTACGTGCTGTAACGTCGTTTGTAAATGTGTGCCTGCTTAAAACAAAATGTTGGACACCTGAGGACCCCATGAGCATTAAATAATGCATGAATATGCAACCGTTCTGTCAATGATAACTTACTTTAAAGAAATGAGAAACACTTTGAAGACTTTTTACACCCTGCAGACAAAAAAAGAGGTGACATGCTAATTTCTCCAATCCACCTGTAGGACTTGCTGCAAAAAGATCGTATGAGATTTTGCTTTTTCGCCAGACAATGAAGTTGTATAGAATGACTTTGAAATAAATATCTGGTTCAAGACTTTCTGGGTTTTAGATAATGCTGGTTTAAAGAAATGTCTTTGGCCCCAACTTTAGGAGAACAAGGCACTCATCGCCACCATGTTCTGTCTTACCTTTCACCCAAGACCAATAAGAGTGTTTTGGTTTAATGTAAAATTAAAATAATGAACTGTGGGAAAATACATTGCTGACCATTGCTCTTGAGAATGAGGGGAAAAGGCCCTGAAAGGGAAAACTCCCCCATGAAAACTTTATCACATGCTTGTACTTGGTGTGGCAGCTACCTACTGTGTAGGCCCCCACATAACAAGGACAGCGATGGAGAGCTTTTGTCTGGCTTTGAACAAAGCTTGCTCAGCTGGCAGAATGGGGGGGTGTTTCATAGGGACAGCCACCCGGGCAAGGGAAAAACACTGGAAGGGAAAAAAAGGGCTAAAACCCACCATAAATCATATGGTTCCGGAACAAGCAGGTGTCAAGCAAAGAGAAAAAAGGGGTTAAAAAAAAAAAGCCCTCAAAGGTGTCATGTGAGCAGCAGGGCTGGACTGTCATGGAAGCACGGGGACATCAACTTGATGCTGGAGAAGGCTGGAGGCTGTTCAGCTGAAGGCTGCCCAGAGGAAAAGCTTGCCGCATGGAGGAGGGTGCAGGGCATGCCATGCCACTGAATCCAGCTCCTCTCCTCAAGAAAAAAGACTGGAGGGAGATGACCCTCTAGTCACTAAATGACATCCCTTGCCAGGCACAAATAATTGATGCAGGAAGAAGTAACGTTGCACTCGGGTACCGTAAGGAGCCCTCTCAAAGGAGGTGTGTAATAGAGAGCAGATAATTGCACTATATCACAATATAGCACACAGTATTGTATACTGAAGAGCCTATGCCTGTGCTTAAATTCATCCTAAACAATTCAGAGTTTGCAAATCGCCCCCACAACGGTTTAGCCACACACCTCCCATTTGCACAAACAGACTAGTGTCTGTATGCCATAGACTGCTTTGCAATTCCCAAGCCTTTGATACCCTACAGTACAACCCACTTGGATAAAACAAGAATAGTCGGAAGTCATAGCCCTGCCTCTGTTGGATAGGCTCTGTTCCTATTTTGACATCCTAAGCTTGAACTATGGAACCTTTTCTGGAGGTCAGCATCTTCTTTACAACACCGATTCAATGTCCTTGGTGGGTGGCATATGTGCAATGGGCCATGAGAAATGTTCATAGTGTTGAGATTAAAATAACCTCCCAGGCTAGAAGAAATATAATTCTAATTTATTACCTAACTGTGGAGATTATTAACGCATTCCCCTCTCTGCTTGCATAGATTTTATTCCTATTCTTCCTCCAACACATCCTGTTAGATATGAGTATTAAACAGAACAAGGCCACACACAATTTAAAGAGAAAAGCGTGAGTTTGGTTAAAATCCCTTTTTGGAGGGAAATTTAAATAGTTCTTTTTACTGTAGAACTTTAGCACCTGGATGGGTTACAACATGTTTTAGGGAAGGAGAGGGAAGGGAAGTAGCAAAGTGCCTGCCGCCAGCAGCATGGGCTGAAAAAACAGTGGTGGAGATTAGTGTTAAAATCTCCTTCTGTATAGTAATCCAATAGATTATAAAGACAATTATCTTGTCGATATTTAAGAGTACCACTATGCTTTAAGAAGAAGGTGCTTGTGCATAAATAATTGCAGATGTATTGTCTGCAGAGGAGTTCTGCTGATTTACACCAGGTCTGAGCAAGAAGTCAGAAAGCTTGAAAGTTGTTTGGCAGAAAAAAAACCCCAACAAAACAGCAATGAATAGGAGCGGGCACATATTACAGCAAAGAATTTGAGTAAACAGCTGTGTGCAAGGGCAGTAGCAGAGGGAAATCCAAAAGTTCTTAAGAGAGATTGCATCTAAGGGGAATGCAATTATGAGAGTTTGATGTAATTACTTTCCTTGTGAGAACTTGGATGAGAGGTTTTCATTTTGCAGAATAACCTTGTTAAATACATTCCAGGTGATGTTTCAGGAACTCAGGCTTTCCATCCCCTGTGCCATCCCCCTGTTTGTGCAGTGGGCACTCAACTTTCTCATGGAAAATCTCTTCTGTTAGAGATGAAAGGATGTACACACCTACAGATTTAAACAGTAAAAGATGAGGATGTAACCATCCCTTTCCCATCACTTCCTTTACTTTTCAGAGCTGAACACCACCCGGTGAAAACTCTGATGGCAAAGCCTCTCTGCTTTTGGAAGCCTTATTGTAGGTGAGTGGGAAAAGAGAACCAGATGAGTGAAGATTACACATCATGCACTGTGGGAAGAGAAAAAAAAAAGGTAAAATTTATGGTTGCTTCTGTGCAATGAAAAATTAATTCATAGAAAGTTTAGGCTCAACCGCACTTGCTTGTGAAAGAGCTGTCAAATTATCTTGGTAGGAAGCTGCACTGAGGTATTGTCCTTAATTGCTCTGATAATACTTCGTTTTGACAGCTGCAATACCTGGATCAACATGGCTGCTAACAAAAAAGTCAACCATTAAGTATGTTTTCTTAAACAGTGACTGATAAGTTGTTGTCTTTCAGCATCTCCAGCTAATTAGACATCATGAGTCAAAGTTAATTTGGTGGAAAACATTTCTCGACTTAATGACATTTATGGGCAATTAGGCTCATTGCAGAAAGGAATACACATTTACATTTCATCCAATTTCCAGTGCTTAACAAGAACCCACCTCTTTCTCCACTGGAGATTTCTTGTTCTCTGAGGAATACCTTCGGTGCAGACACCACAGGTCCTCTTGTTTTTCTGAAAACCAGCAATCACTTGCGTGAAACAAGTTATCACAGAGTAATGAGGTGCAAACAGAGATAAAATTAGGTACTATATCAGCTGATTAGGTGCCTGTCTTGTCCTGTCAAGAATAGTGCTTAAGTCCACAATAGTGGTATATCAACTGTCTCTGAGAAATGCTTATAGTTAAAGCCTTTAGGTGAAGTTTGACAGAGAATCTGGAAAAGCACCATGCAAACTTTTGTCCCATGCTTATTGAAGGAGACGACAGAATGTAATTCTTTTCTTTCTAGTTTCTGTGTGCCAAGGAAGCTGGGGAAGGGAAATGAGCAGTGGTCCTTGTTAATTATATGGCATGGGCATGGGCACCCATGTTCTATGGCAGAATTTGGGAGGCACTGCCCAGCTGGTAACTCCTAGCATGGACAGGGTCTGGCTGTTGCCTCCCTCGCTCAGTAGAAAGCAGCCTGTCGAGAGGGCTGCCTGCTTCTCATTTCCACAAATACTTGCAAAAATGTAGAATCTGTGCGTAGCACCAGTGTCATGTTTAGCTGAAACTGGTTGATGTCTCCAAAGGCCACAGGGGCTGACAAAGCATGGTTATGGCATCCCTTTTCCTCGGGATTCAGGTCAAACTTCAAACGAAAGGCAGGCTGAGCACGCGAAAGATGTCCTTTAGTTTTGCACTGCCAGAGGTTACTCTGGACCCAGCCTTGATGGGCCTGAGAGCTGAGGCCACAACTACAGCGACACATAATCAGAGTCTTACATATTTCTACCCGAGCAAGAAGCATTTCCAGAGCAAGCTGGAAGGCCACCAAAACAAAATGCTTAGAAAAACTCTTTGGCAAAGCCAGCATGGGCAGGTCCAGGTGAAAACAGTCTGCCAAGTGCTCCCCTCCATTTCAGACAAATGACACCTGCAGGGAACTGCTTTCTGGGGTCTCACACATCAATCACACTTTGGCTCTTTGGTTTCAGAGCATTCGTTGGCAGAACAAGGAGAATTATGGTTTAGGGCACCCACAGCAGTTCTCCAACTTGCAGTTGACACCTAGAAAATTAATGTTTTAACCCAAATATCTGCCAGGGCAATAAATGTCACACTAGCATTTTATCTCTGTTGTATTTAGATAGGATGCATCTTTATTCTTTTCAATTTTTCCTCCGTGGATCAGTGTATACCCTACCTACACAGGTGCTTAAGGCATGCACAGTGATGTTAATCTGTGTAATTGAGTGGGTATATAGGATCACAGGAGGAGTATAGAATCATGGAATCACAGAATCGCTTGGGTTGGAAGAGACCTTTAAGATCATGGAATCCAACCATGGCCTAACCCTGCGTAGTAACTCCCACCCTGGCACGGGGTGTCTCTGAGTGCATGCGTGCATGCGTGCGTATTTGGCCTTGGAAGCAGGGCATCAGCTTTGGAGCAGAGGAGGGCATCTGTGGGATCCTATGCCATTCCCACCTCCCTGCTCAGCTTGCTCTACAACCCAGTAAAATAAGTAAACCCATGTAAATAAGTAGCCTGGCATTTGTTAGACTTCAAAGCAGTGCACTTTACACGGCCGAGCTTGATTTACGGGAGCTGAGCATTAAAACCGCAAATGCCACCGACAATTACTGTTGCAACGACTCAACCCCTCAACACGGTCCCTTCAGGACGCCGAATTATCCCTCCTGTCGGTTAGCGCCCATGCAACAACCTCTCCTTGCAGCGGAACCGGCCATTTGGCAGGGCGGGCGGAAGGTTGTTATAATTATTTTCACCACCGCGAAGGGCGGTAGCGGTTTCCGCGGACACGCTCCTCTCCTTGAGCCCAACCCAGCCCAGCGGAGCGAGGGGCCTCTCCTTCGATCCTCCTCGCCGGCGGCCCCCCCGCAACCCCTCCCCGGAGCCGGGGACGAGACGGGCCGGGCCACCGCGGGGCCGGCAGGGGGCGCTGCGGCGCGGCACAGCGCGCGGCGGCTGTTCCCGCTCCTCAGCGGCGCTCGCGGCCGCCAAAGACCCCCGTGCTGTGTCAGGGGAGTGGGGTTTGGGGTGGGTGGTGGGGAGCACATCCGCCAGCACACAGGGTCCTAGTAACACCACCTGGCTTGCCCGCTTCCCCTCCAAGGCAAAGGGCTCGGCCTCGCAACATGCCGGTCCTTGAGAGCGCCCTGCGGGACCGCGCGAGTCCCTGAGCCGTCCCCGGCTACGCCAGGGGAGCGCGTTGTAACAGCTGGGGCGGCTTGTCGGAGCAACTCAGCTCCCGACACATGTTGGGTGGAGGTGCGGGCACCGCCTTTGGTAGAGCCGCACGTAAAGACCAGGTGGGCTTTCAGCCGGTTATTGGATTCCCTGTTGGTTCATGGCGTCTGTACTATTCCACAACGTAGGAATTTCCATGAATACCCTGAAATCTCTCCTTCTGCTCACCCCTTGGTGTGCTTCCAGATTGTAGAGCCTCTGGGGGCTGGATATGGGAGGTGTCCCAAAACATTACTCAAAGCCACAGTGTGCTGTGCTGCTGTCTCTCCATCCCCCAGCCAACGCACCTCATAGTTGCCTCTCATTTTCAGCATTTACATTTTAGCTATTCCCTGTACTCTGCTCCCCTCCACTCCGGCAGGATGTTCCTCCTTCCGCGGGCATTGCCTGGGATGTACAGGTGAGGCACTAACACGGGGGCACTCTCATTAAACGAAAAGGGCCTGGACTGGACACTACAGCAGCTACTTATGCTCCAGACAACCTTTCCTGGGCTGTTGCCTCCACATGTCTCAGATGCCTGTTTGATGCCATCGTTAGTGAGAGAGAGAGAAGCTGTGCAGGAAAAAAGGGATTATGTGTCACAGAATCACAGACTGGTCTGGGTTGGGAGGGAACCCAAGGATCATCGAGCTCCAACCCCCTGCCACAAGCAGGGCCACCAACCTCCAGGCCTGCATCTAGACAAGGTTGCCCAGGGGCCCATCCAACCTGGCCTTGAACACCTCCAGGGTTGGGGCATCCACCACCTCTCTGGACAGCCTGTGCCAGCACCTCACCACTCTCTCCGTGAAGAACTTCCCCCGATAGCTAAGCTAAACCTTCCCTCCTCCAGCTTGAATCCATCCCCCCTGTCCTACCACTATCTACCCTTGTAAAAATCCAATTCCCCTCCTGTCTATATGCTCCCTTTAAGTACTGGAAGGCTGCAGTGAGGTCTCCCTGCAGCCATCTCTTCTCCAGGCTGAACAAGCCCAGCTCCCTCAGCCTGTCCTCTTTTGTACCCTAAGGAATTGGTCTAGTGGGAGTCAAGGAGAATAAACACAGAACTTTATAACTGGAGAACAAAACACAGAACTTGTTGCTTAATTCTGTCTTTTTGATACACTGTTCAGGAGGGAAGAGGGATTTGTTCCTTTGGCAGAAGAGAAGATTGTCCCTTTCCCACCAGGAATATTTTAACATGTCACAGCAAAGCATAACCAGAAATGGGTAAAGTATCCATCAGTGGATGGATGTTCATAGACAGTTGTCAAATTTTGGCTCGCCGTGCAATCCTGGGTGAGGCACTGAACCCTGTGCTCTTTCTGCCTCAGCTTTCCATATGTAAAATGGAAACAAGAATTCACACAGCTGGTGTAAGCATGAATTCTGTTGGATTTGGAGAGTACATATATACTCCTGCAGGTGGGGATTGGGTAACTCCTTAGGTACATTACTTATTTGTGGGCTTCACGTGATTTGGTTGCACACAGACACCAGAGAGGATAGGCTTGTTTCCCAAACTTGGGTAGATGGTAAAGAACCTGCATACCAGGCAGAGAGCTGAGTATTCAGCTTTATGTTGGGAAAGCAAGGAAGGCATTGCAGGAAAGCTCCATCTGCTGTGGCAGAGAATGCCAGGAAAGCAAACTGGACAAAGGGAAGGTAGGATTTCTTCCCAGTGGTAGTTCTTATTTGTCACTGGCAGTGAAAAAGTTAAAACTCATAGGGTTATTCATGAATTCCGCTTTTTAAAAACATGTCCCATTAAAATGCAGATTTAGTCTTCCATTTGCAAAGAACATAGTTATTTCAAATTCTGTATGGGAATCCTTTTTGTATTTGTATCTTTTGGGTAGAAAGTCCAGCTGCCTCTTGTGAGATTGCACATATCTCTTCAGATGTCAACAAATCATTGAAAAGTGTCAGAAAGGGGGAAATGAAAGATAATTATTCAAACCATGGAGAGCTACTTTGAAAGTGAATAGAATCTGTCAGATAGTCTTTTGAGAACAGCAGTTGGCTGCTTGTATTGGATATATTAAATGGACATATCTAGAGGCAAGTAATGCTGTTTTAGATTCAGATCAGTTTAAGTTGAAGGATTTTTCTGGTGGAGGTAGCTGAAACCACCAGAAATCATCAAAGGGAAATTAGCTGGGAAGGTGTTATACAGAGTTAAGGTGACATACTAAAAGAAATGGAAAGCTTTGTAAATAAAATGCATGTTCTTTTGGATAAAGAAACAGAAGCTTTACATATTTGTCTATTATGTGTTGAAACTGTAGTGGGATTAAGGACAAGGAAGATTTGACTAAAATGGAAATAAATACCTTGGTGGCAGTGTAAAGGGACATATTCTTTGTGAAGGGGACAAACACTTTGTGATGTGTTTCTTTTAAGAAACACATCACAAAGAGCTTGGAGAAATCACTGTTATATCAGACTAGCACAATATTATTGAGAATTTGCTTAGACCAACACTCCTTGCTCTTCTGAGCAGCCCGATGATGCTGACCGATGATGCTGCAAAACTTGCCACTGCAAATAACTTCCAGTATGGCCTTTGGGATCTTCCACAGGAGAAGTCTTTAAACAGACCAGAAATTTATATCTTTTTTTTTTCCCCTGAGAAAGTTGAATATATGATAATTTGTTAGGAACAGAGTACAGCTCAGCAAAAGGCTTTCTGGAGCTGCTGTTAAGGGTAGATACTGTATCTCCCAGGAAAGATCTCTATGTTTTTACAGTAATGTAATTTCCAGTAACAGGTGTCTGACAAGTATTCTGGACTATCAGTGAGCACAGTGGTGCAGGATGATGAATGAGAGGCTGTCTGCCTGAGTTCTGTGCTCTAACCACATTGATCCACATTTGCACTATGCAACTACTGTAGGTAAAGAAGACTTGGAGCAAACAAAAGGGTATTGGAGGTACAAGTGGGAAGCTGCAGCCAATATCTTTTAAGTTTATTTCTTTCAAGATTTTGTAAAATTTTTCTCTCCTTTTTCGTAGGGACGTCTACTTTGTGCTGTTCCTGCCTGTGCCAGTCTGTGCTGGGCTCTATGTAGGTGACAGAAAAACCTACAGCAGCATTGCATTGTCTCTGCTTTTGCAGTACTTAATCCTCAGAAGAGGAAGACAGACTGTGAAGCAGGAGTACCTGCTCTGGGCTGGGAGTATCTGGTACTCCTGTGCAGTATTTTCCCTGCTCCACTCATCCTTCTTTATCTCATATGGCACAGAAATATTTTACGTGTGTCCCACAGTCCCAGAGGGACTGAAAGTTCTGGCACATCTTAACAGCAGCTCTTACTTGCTGTGCTTTCTAGCATGAGATGAGTGTTCCCTGTCTCAGCTTCTGTCACAGTAATTTAGCTTTCAGCTTTTGGCTCTTAAAAACCCTGGTTACAAAACCAGCACACCTAGAAGACCATTCCACCTGCATGTGATTTGTAATAAGCACATTAATGCCTGTTGTCTCCCATATTATTTTAAATCCCTCCTGCCACGAGCCATCTTGTCAGGTCAATAGGAACCAGGACGTGGTTTTGCCATGACCTAGGTGCTCCAAACCACCTAAAGGAAAATCTAACTGAAGTTTTCAAAGTAGCAATACCTTTTGCAACCCTTGGCCAGAGCTCACAAAACAAGATCTCATTTTAAAAGTTTTCTTTAGCCTTTTTTAAGCCAAATGAATTTCCTAAATTGTTCAGCAAGAACAAACTGAAAATCTGTGCTTACATTCAATGTTATCTAATCCTCACCAGCATACCCCCTCCAAAAAACTACAGATGCTGACATTTTGGCAACACCTGCAGATTGACAGATGTGCCCAACCAAAAACCATTGAATCCATATATCAGATCCTCCAAAAGCCAGGAAAGAGCAGTGACAGGGGCTGGATTCATGCTACTGCAGATACCAACAGTATCCCTTGGAGAACCTGAAAGCTCTCTTCTCTCCTGAGTGCAGCAGATTGTTAATTTTGGTTCAAGTGCCTCTCCTACTTTCCTTTATCTGATCCACATGACTAAAAAGGAGTTTAGCTTCCTGATTTCAGTACACACCACCACATGCAGGCATACCCAGTGTGGGTTTTGCAATAGGATTTTGTTGGCCAAGTTACAGTCACCCTCTTTCAATGTTGTGCTGTTGTTATCTTAGCAAAGGAACCTTGTAAATGAGCATAAATAGACTCCAGAGTCCTCAATTTTATTTCAGTTTTCACCCTCTCCTTACCTGCAGGAAACACAGAATCATTTAGGTTGAAAAAGACCTTTAAGGCTGTCAAGTCCAACTGTTAACCTAGCACTGCCAAGTCCGCAGCATTGCAGATGAGTGGGTCAAATTATCCATTTTCCTTGCTCTGCAGGAGAAAAAAAACCCCAACAGTTTATGTACAAGGGGGCAGACATGTTTAAGGAGTTACCCACAGCACCTACAGCATGCATTAATTATCTGTTTCCTGCATTTTCTCCAGGAAAATGCAGTCTTCTGGGACCCTGCCAAAGAACCTTTATGTTAGTCCCCACCCACTTCAAACTCTGCAGCAACCTTTATGGCCAACTCCAGCCCCTTTTCATTGGAGAATTATCTACAGAAAAATGGGAGCACCATAATTTTGATTAAGTTTCTGCTGTGCCAACAGGATGCACCTTCTCAAAGTTGCAGACAACAACAGCAACTTCTTGTGGCTCCACCAGCCTCCACTTTGGTTCTTTGCCAGATGGGCAGAGGGGAGCAGTGGCACCCAGCCCTCACAGTGATGAATCCTGTTGCTTTTATTCATAACACTGAAAGGCTGGAGTTGCAATTTGGGAAGAGTAGAAGCTCTGTCCCAGTTTCTCATAATTTTACAGGAAAGGCTTTCTGTGCTTGGGTGGTTTGCACTGACTAAATCAGCCCACAACGACATCTTTTCCTGCTCCAAGTGGGAGAGCTCCTGCCTCCTTTCCCCCCTTTCTGTGGTTGGAAGCTCATGGCAGTGAGGACTGGGAAGGAGAAGGCTCCTTTTTGTTGTTGTTGGTTTATATTATATTATA
>VXBZ01000521.1:190573-202879 GCA_013399135.1 Heliornis fulica
TAAAGTAGTTGCCTCTCCAATAGTTGTGGCTTGTATTTCTGCCGTTGTCTCCCAGAATTTCCTCCACTCAGGGCCAGCTACATACTGTATTTCCATAAGTAGGAGCACACATATGCTCTGGAGTTCAATGATTTATTCAGCAAACCTTCCCAGTGATTTTCAATAGACCCCTCCAAATCAGTTGCTCTAAAACCTTGCACAGATGCTTTTTTATTTTTACCCTGCTTCAGGCGCCTTTTTTACAAGTAGTTACGCAAGGCATTTTAATTAATTAATTTACATTGCCAGGTTGCCTCGCACTGGCTTCAACAAAAGTCACTTTATTTACTTTATAAAAAGATTGTGTCCCGCTGCACACTGATGTAGGGACATGGAAGGAAATCACTACGTTGGGGCTGGAGACTCTTCTCTTACAGCCGGAATCTGACTCCATGTGAGTTAAGGATTTTGTCCTGGGGGTTTCCAAGGGCCACTCTAAGGGAAACTGGTGAGTAACAAGATTAATGTTCTAATTAGAGGAGCAGGAAAGAAAACCACTAGTTTTGTCTCAGAAGTTATTTGTATTGCAGTGGAGCCTTCAGAACTCCCTCTGCCCTGAAATGTTGAATGCTGATTAATGAATCAATCATGTCTTATTACATTATCTATCCAGGTAATTATATAACCTTATTGGCATCGTCTCTCAACCGTGCCACAACATTAGGCTTATTTACATTATTTTGGATCAGACAGGACTTAAGAGGTAGTCTTGGGAAGGCTGGCTTAAGTTTCAAGGTTGGAATTTTTTTTTTTTTAATTTTCCATTAGAAAATGGAAAATCTGGTTAAATGTCAATAATAAGCAGCGTTGATGCTGGTGGTTTGGGGGGGGACACACAGAAAATGGATGTAGAGGTTTCTTTTGAAAACAGTCATAAAAAGTTTCTCTGCATGCTTTTAGTGCTGAACAAACTAAGGGCACTTACAATGAAGCATTTACCCAGCAGCAAAATTGGTTGCAATAGAGTCCCCTCAAAAAATACAGAATTTATCATATTTATCCTCCCCTCTATGTTTAAAAACTAATTTATGTATTGAACTTCTCCCGGGCTGATTTGTACTTAGCATGAACTGGGGGACTGATGGCAGTCCCAAACAGATGTCAGATGCCCCCAATAGGTGCTGCTTACTGCACTGTGTCCTTTGTGGGAAGACAGGAAAAAATTATATTGGCTTTAAAAGGGCTTTGAATTCCCTGTATAGGAAGTATGCAACAATTTCACCTTGCTGCTACTCTTATGAACAAATGTTTGCAACGTTTCCCCAATAAAAAAACATTGATAATTCCCTGGCAGCAGTGGAGAAGTGAGAATGGTAAGAAATAGTGCCTGTTGACGCATCAACAGCTGCAAGGTGGCCTGAGTAGGTGCATGATGACAGGAAAGAGGCTTCTAGTAAGTTGGGCTTTGAAGAGCTGCCGTTCGTTTTACATTCGGGAGCTGTGTTCCTGGAGCTTTTTACTCTTACTGCAGCAAAAGCCTTCAGATCAACTCCAAAGACTTTTTATTCCTAGAAGTACTGTAACATGTGCACAACTCTGAAAGCGCATGAAGTTTCCGAGTGCCCAGCGATGTCCTGCCCATATCAATGGAGCCGGCGAGCATGCCCAGGCAGGCGGTGAATGCTTGGCAAGCCTTTCCCTCAAGTTGTTCAAGCTGCCCAACCTGCATCTCGGATCCTGCCACCACCCAAGTTGTACAATAACCATCTGGACTAGCCTTGAAGTTTCATTCACTGCATGGGACAAAGTCACCATTGCTTTTTCACAAACGCTGTCCGTGCCAGCAGCAGGGATGACGCAGTGATTTATTAGGTCTCCAAGCTGCTCTTTGAGGATGTGTCCTTTCTTTCCAGGGCTCCGGTACTATCTTTATTTAGCCCTGCGGATTCAAATGCAGAACACCAACCCTGCTCTCCCTGCCACCTTCCTCCAACAGGTCGCAGCTGCATTACCTGCACACTTTGCCTGCCAAGAATGAGAGCTGATTATGGGATGCTGCAAGCTGGCAAAAATAAGGCATTGCCTCTTTAGCGATTAAATATTGGTGTTTATTATAGGATTATTAGATATTACGGAGTCGAGACTGCCGAGCCAGGCACTGGCAGAAGGAGGACGGTAGGAATGACCGCAGGGTGGGTTTCCCCACCCCAGTGGGTTTTCCTCCCTCTGTGACTGTACGATTACCCGCGAAGGGCTCGCATGGGGGAAGCGCTGCGGAGCTCCAGCCCCGCAGCGAAAGTCGAGGCACGCACGGAGGGAGCCGCCCGTGCCCAGCAGCACCCCGAAGGCCGCTTTTCCCGGCAGATCCGCTCCGAGAGCTCGGCCTACGCCGCTCCGGGGCGCGGAGCCGCCGGCGGGGCTGCGGGGAGAGGGAGGCGGCGCCCGGGGCCCTTTAAACCCGGCGCGCCCGCTCGGAGCCCGCGCTAACCAATGGGAGGGTGGGCGTGGCCGGGAGCCGGCGTCCGTTGGACTCGGCGCTCCGTGGGGCCGTTTCCCGCCACTTGCCTTCCCGAGCCCCGGGCCCGGCCGCCTCTGCTGGGCCTGTGCCCCCTGCCCAGGTGTGCGCCGTCGGGAAGGGAGGTCTGAGCTCTGCCTCAGATTAGTGGAATTCACGTTGTGGAAGAACGGTCACAGAACCACAGGGTTGGAAAAGACCTTTAAGATCATCAAGTCCCACTGTCCCTGTTCTCTCCTAAACCACATCCCTGAGCACCTCATGTACCCGCCTGTTGAACACATCAGGGGTGGTGGGTGACTTGACCACCTCCCTGGGCAGCCTGTGCCACACCCCAACAGCTCTTTCGGTGAAGAATTTCTTCCTGACATCCAGTCTGAACATGCCCTGGCGCAGCCTAAGGCCATTTCCCCTTGTCCTATCACCTGTCACTTGGCAGAAGAGACCATCACCCACCTCTCTACAACTTCCTTTCAGGTCATTATAGGCAGTGATAAGGTCTCCTCCCATCCTCTTCTTCTCCAGACTAAACAACCCCCTTCAGACCCACTGCCCCAAAACAAAGCAGTGGGAGCAGGTTATAGAAACACCTGTCTCTCTGGTACTGGTTCACTGTCCGCAGCAAGGGACTCTTGTGCTCTTGTGTGGGCAGCTCACCAGGCTGCGGGGCCAGAGTGTGCAGTCAGTGCTCCCCTTATTTCAGTGCCTCCGGTGCTGGCTGTGGGCCAGGGAGGGGAGGGTGCAAGGTCAGGCCAGGGGTACATGTGCACTGACAGTGAGAGCCTGTGGTTACCCTCAAGCATAGTGCCCAGGCAGAGAGGCCTACGCATGTTGGCTGGATGGTCACACTCAAGGAGTTGCAGTCAATGGCTGGCTGTCCAAATGGAGACTAGGTATGAGTGGTGTTCCTTAGAGGTCAGTATTGGGACGAGCACTATTTGTCAGCCACACAGACAGTGGGACTGAGTGAAGCTTCAGCACATTTGCTGGTGACAACAGGCTGTGTGGTGCATTTGACACACTGGAGGGAAGGAATGACATCCAGAGGGATCTTGACAGGCTGGAGAGGTGGGCCCATGCCAACTTCATGAAGTTCAACAAGGCCAAGTGCAAGGTCCTGCACGTAGGTCAGCACAATCCCAAGCAGAACTCCTGACCAGGCAGAGAATAGATTGAGAGAAGCACTGAGAGGAAAGAGGTGGACAAACAGCTCAACATGAGTCAGCAAAGTGTGTTTGCAGCCCAGAAAGCCAACTGTGTCCCACAGGTCAAGAGAGGTGATTCTGCCCCTCTACTGCACTCTGGTGAGACCCTCACCTGGAGTACTGCTTCCAGCTCTGGGGTCTACAGTACAAGAAAGACATAGAGCTGTTAGTTTGAGTCCAGAGGAGGGACACAAAGATGATCAGGGGAATGGAGCACCAATTCTATGACAGGCTGAGAGAGTTGGGCTTGTTCAGCCTGGAGAAGGCTCCAGGGAGACCTTGTTGCAGCTCCCAGTACCTGAAGGGGCCTACAGGAAACCTGGAGAGAGACTGTTTATAAGGACATAGAGTGACAGGGCAAGGGGTAATGACCTTAAACTGAAAGAAGGCAGATTTAGATTAGATGTTTGGAATAAATTCTTCCCTGTGAGGGTGGTGAGGCCCCGGCACAGGCTCCCCAGAGAAGCTGTGGCTGCCCCCTCCCTGGCAGTGTCCAAGGCCAGGTTGGATGGGCTTTGGGCAACCTGGTCTAGTGGAGGGTGTCCCTGCTCATGGCAGGGGACTGGAACTAAGTGGGCTTTGAGATCCCTTCTATCCAATGCTATTCTATGTTTATGTTATAGGCAAGGTTTTTCAGTGACAAATGCACATATGTGGGGTTTGAAAGCCTCTTCTATATGCTTCTGTCTGATAGTTCAAACAAACAGGAGATCATTTCATGTTCAACAATGGCTTGGGCTCATAACATACAAAACCCTTCTGAGAAGAAAACATGTTGCTGTTGGCACTGAGAAAAGACCTGCTGCTGAATCCTGAAAAACACATGGGACAGAAGAGATTGTCAAGGCCACTCTGAAGCATCCCTTTCCCACTTCCAAAAATCCCTCATGCTCTGAAAAATGGTTAATTGGAGACTGCTCTTTCAGAAGCACTTTCTGTCTTTTTGCCCACTGTTGTTGTATTACTGCTGGTGGTAGTGTCAAGACCCACGAACAGAAGCTTTGCTCCCACTGCAGGTAGGCAGAGGGAGAGCACACCTCACGCTCTGGGGATTTGTGCTTCCAGTGTTCTGTGCTTGTTTTGAAAACAGCAACATATGCATGTTCTTCTGGGTCTCTGCACCAAAACCTGTTCAAAAATTTAGTGCAGAGGAAGAAACTAATGATAATCCTGCAGCTGGTAGAAACAGAAGGAGAATCTCTGTAAGGAGGTGCTGGGACTGAGGTTCCCAAGGACAAGCCTTTTCTGAACAACCTGGGAAAACTTCCCCTCGAGAGAAGTGCCCCAGGTTTGGGTGAGGACCTTGTAGTGAACCAGCTCTTCCCTTTGGGGGTTCCTGGCCAAAGGAAGCAGTGTCAAGACCTGGAAATGGGATTCTTTTCCTCCTTGTACCAAGTGAAGCCACTGAGGGGGTAAGGAGTAAGCTTATAGGGCTTTCCTCATCCTCTTTTCTTGTTTCTCACGATGTATACAACCACTTCTCTGATAGCAGCACCTCAAGGGTCCCTGGAATGGTTGGGGAGGGCAGTGTCTCCCTGATGGGAGAGGAGCTCTTAGCATGCAGACATGGTTGTGCCGTCTTCTCCTCCTTCTGCAAGGGAATTACAGAAGCACACATACTATTCATTAAAAAGCACCGGATTCAAAGCTGAAAAATTACTGCTTAGCCTTCTGCTTCATTGCAGAGTTTTGTTGTTTTATTGTGGGATGGTGGTGGGTTTTGTTTTTTTTTTGTCCTAGCAGTGTATTTTTCATCCCTGAAAAAGAAGTGAGTTAAAATCCAACAGGTTTGAGTTGCTGTCGCAAGAGTTCAATTCTGGTCACCACCATCCCTCCCCTTTCTCTGCATTTCCCAGATCCTCAAGAAGAAAATAAAGAATGAATGAAAGAATGAAAGAAGAAAAACCCTCAAAAAGAAAGCAGGGGTCTCCTCTCAGACTCTCACGCTTGCAGGCTAGCTCCTGGCACACTTATAGGCATGGCACACAGCCTCTTCTGTCGGCACAGACTTGGCAAACCTGGGCCAGGGCTGGCCTTACTCATTGTGTTCAAGTCACCTTCTTGATTACAGCAAAAAAAGGCATTTGTGGTGGGTGACCGAATTGGCCACCCTACTCGACAGAAGGCAGAAGGAGAAAAAATAGAAAGAAACAGGCAAATGAGTGTTGCAGGGAGAATGACACCCAGGGGAGGAAGCGATACCGGCTGCCTCCTATTTATAAGTCAGCTCTTGCCTGGCATTTTCTGGATTCTCATAAAGCTGTGATACAGCCTTGCTGAACTCCTCCCTCCCCGGCAGGTCCTGCCACCATGGAGACCTGCTGAAGGGTCCCACTGCCTTTGGGAGAGCCGCTTTGGGCATACAGGCCCCTGAAGTGGCTCTGGGTCCCATTTAGCCACATTGGGGCCACTGCAGGGGCTGTGGCACCGGTGCCTCTGTGGGTATTGCACACAAACTCATGATGAAATACAGAAAGTCAAGCCTTTCCTTTGTGGTGTATGGGGAAGAGGTGGGAATTCAGTGCGTCACCAGGACTGGCATGTACCTGGGCCAACACACCTCATGGGGTTAGTAAATAGGGTGATGTATGATGTAGCTGTGGAAAATTCTTTTCTCTTGTTTTCATACTAATAATCCGTGTTTAGAGTGCAGGCAGATGAGCACAGTAACTGCACTGAGGATGGATTGAAAGTCATTTCTAATGCAAACATGGTTATTGTTTCTGTTAAGATGTGGCCACTTGAAAAGCAAACTGAAATTTCAGTCACAGATAGTTCTGTGGAGTGAATGTTTGCATTTTGCTGCAGACATCAGTAGCTTCTTGGGATGATTTTGTAAACAATACACAAAAATGAAACAAGTACAAATATATCACCTTGGGTATTTAGCACACAACCCCTTGATGCAAAATGTACAGTTACAGTTTTAATTCAGTGAAAGTCAATGAGAAGAAAAAGTTAAAAGGTTTTTTTTTGTTTGTCAAAGAGCTTGAAATAAGAAAGCAAATGATGGTTTTAATGACATTATGTGGTAGAGGGTGTGTGCAAAATAACATCTAGTCTTTCACAAAGTAAAGTCATGCCAGCGAGCTGTGAAATCACACACGCTGGTGTATAAAATCCATTTCAAAGCTTTGGCTTTCCTCACGAGAGCAAGAAATATTCTTGGAGGCTTTCTGGAGTCAGCAGCCAAAGCCAAACACTATAAAGGGCTTACACCGATACAATCCAAAAGGACAATTTGCTTGGAAGCCTGTGGTTAATTTTGAACACAATGCCCGATGTCATGGTCAGTTGTGCTGCAGAAAGTTGGCATCTTGGCTCAGCCTCTCCCTCGGCCCAAAAAGATGCAAGCATTTCTGGCCGAAGCTGTGCCGCTTATTGGATGTCCCAGACGGCTTCAAACGAGCCCTTTCATAGCGACACACGGCCAAGTGTGGGCAAAGAAACGAGCAGAGAAACAAAGGTGGCTCTGAAGTCATTTCCCCATGCTGAAGCCAGCCATCCGGTTTCACTCCTTCCCCATTGAGGGGGCAGAAAGCGGCAGGAAGAGCGGGGCTGAAAGGGAACAAACCGGACGAATGGGCTAGTGGGGAGGCAGCCAGGGCCGGGGCCGCTCTGGGCGAAGCTCCCATTCTCCCTGCCGAGAAAGGGATGAATGATTAATTATAGGCACCCAAAAGGTAATAGATGTGGCGGGCCGGCATCCTGAAGCCAAGTTCCTAGAGCACCTGCGAAAACAGGAGGCGCCTGGAGACAAAGACGCTCTCCCCTTTTATGGAGAGCACAGAGGGGTGCTGTTCCCCCCTTCACCTGGTCTGCTTTCTGCTGGCACAACCTCCTTGCTGCGTGGGTGATTTCCACGTCCACTGGCTGTATGTAGGAAGCAAACTCCCTCTCCACCCTCAGAGAAAGGAACCGGGACAATCCCAGGTGCCAAAAGGGAATGGCAGGGTCTGGGTTTTGGTCCGGAGACCAGAGGATGCAAATGTAGGATGTTGTCTCTTTTTGTCAGTGTGTAGCCAGGCACAAGCCAGTGCAGAAGGCCGCAGCATGCATAGGTAATGCAGACGAAATTACTGGAGAAACCTGAGGAGAGTTAGACACTCGGATGCCACCGCAAGGGTGCTCCCTTAGGCACCTCAGGAAACCCTAGCCCGCCCTAAGGATATAGCAGAGCAAAAGATCACAGAAGAACCTGCCACACTGAAACAAGAGTGATAAGGATTTTAAGTGCCTGACTACTCCTAAATTACTCCAAATTAAATGATCTGTTTGGTTTTGGCAGCAGGCTAGTAAGTTTGTAAAATACCTTTTAACCACGCTCTGGCTCTGTGGGACGATGCCGAGGGTCCTCTAATGGCATCCCATCTTCCCACTGCTGCTCCAGCTTCCAACCCCAAACCCACTCCTGCTCTCCTCCTGAGACAGAGATACACCTTTTTCTTGACCCAGTAAAGTCTTAAGTTTTGCTTAAACTTGGGAGAATCCATGAGTTGGATTTTCACCGCCAGCGAGCACAAGGCATGACCACCACCACCTCAGCTCCAGCCTGCTGTGGACTGAATGCCCGGGGAAGTGGGGAGCCCACTTTTTGTGCCATGTGGCTTGTGGTCCTACCCTGTCCTGCATTGCCAACCACTCTGGGATTCCTGTTACTTCAGGTGAAACCATCTTTTCAGCAGTAGGTTTTGACTGTTTTTCTCACAGCATATGCAGAGGAGAACATGTGCCAGAGGGGGGACACTTGATCAGGTGGCTTTGGGCCCAGATCTGGGGGGGCTGCACAGAGGGTCAGAGTGGCCTAGGTGGCCACAGAGGGTGGCACTTGGGACCTAAAGGATTGTCTACAACAGGAAATCAGTGTAGTGTAAGGAATTCACATGGCGGGTTGGTGTGCAACAACTACGGTGACGTGCATTGCAGGTCTGAGTGAGGTGCCAGCTTCCTGGCAGACACAGTGCCCGCATAAGGAAGCATAAGGAAGAACTGTATGTCTTCCAGCACTTTGTTAAATAGGATTTATCTATCTAAGTGGTTTTGGGTTTACATGCTGAGTGGAACAATGCCCAAATTTCCCTATGCATATACATACTATATCATATGTGGTCATTTGGTGGTGTGGGGAAGAAGAGCCACTTTGGGAATCCCACGGAGGAACAAGGTAGAGCAACAAGGCAGGCACCACAGCCTTCACCTTACAAAACAGTAACAAGATTCCTCTGCCTGTTTGAAGAGAAAGGTTTGGAAGAACAGGAAAAGTAAACACCCCAAATAGTGTGAAGGACCAGGCTCATATGGCTGCAAATGACACTGTAGTGGTTCCCTTTTTACAATTTCCCTCCCCCTCTTTCTGTTAGCCAACCTGTTAAGGCTCACAGAGACACAGAGGCCAGGGTATGCTTGGGTGCAAGAGAAGTTGGTCAGGTGGAAAAGTTACTTGTCCATCCTGGCCTGGGCAAACTCGCCTTTACCAAACACCTACTGCCCGAAAAAAGCTTGGAAGGAAGCAAGCAGAGGCATCAGTACAGACAGCAAGCCTGGCATTGTTTTGCTAAAGCTGCGCACAACAGGCCTCTTTCACAAACACCTTCAAATTATTGTCTCAAAAAACGAGTTAAAAATTACTCTGAATTGTAAAAGTAATGTTATACCTTGGGCAGGGTGTTTAGCGAGGGTGTATCAGCACAGAGAGAAGAGGCGTGCTTGCAGACTGCCCCATGGCATCAACGGGAAGCTCAGCGCGCACTTCATCTTCTCCCCATGTTCTGGCTGTGCTTGCACGGCAGCACGAGAGCTGCGGACAGCCAGACGTGTGCACCGACAGCATTGAGGCACGGCGCCGAGCCCTCCACTGCACGCCGTGGCTCAGCCGTGACAGATGTTGTATGGTAATGCCAGGGTGAGATGCTGTACGCTACTGTGAATCACCCCAGGGGCAGACACGGCTTCCCAAGAGGCTCCTTGATGTTCGTGGTGCGAAAGGGCTGTCCTCATCCTCGTGTGCAGGAGCGGCAGCGTGGCCGTGGCCTTCTCCTTGGCTGCCAGTGGATCCCCTCTCACAGGAAGTGTGCGGGAGCTTGCTGAAGCGAGCAGGGTGCTCTCACGGCTCACTTTTTCCAGATGGTTGATGTGAACGGCAAACAATAGCCAGGACAGCATGGCAGGGTGCACCACAGAAACCTCCCCCTGCATACAGAGCAGTGCGGGGCAAGTAATTAGCGGCCCTGCTCATGTCAGGCTGAGACCGTTCCCATAAGGATGAATTCCCTCCCTGTTTGTCTGGGGGGGATGTTCAGCCAAGGGCGGGCTGGACAGTCCCGGGACGGGAGGCGGTAGGGATTAGCTTGCAGTCTGGCCCGCCTTGCACGAGCCTTTGTGAGGATAAACAGAACAGTTTTTGTTTCCTTAAAGAGCAAACCTGGAAGAAGCATGTTTTGGCCTCTCGATAGAGGTGTCTGGAGTATTAGGCATTCTGGGTGTGCGTGTGCACACATGTGAGCAGGGAACAAACAATACAAATAAAAAGCCTCTAACTTCTCCTGCGCTGCCTTTGCATGCTGTCACACGCGGCACCCCAGAGCAGCTCCCTGCTTGCGTAGTTTGTAGTCTAGTCTTTGCAGTTACTCCTAATTGAAAAGCATTAAAATGGTGTTAAAGTTAACAGTGTCAAAACCTTCACTCGGCTTCTTGCATGCTCAGCATCCCAGAGCTACCTGATCCACAGCGTCTTCTTCACTACATGTGGCCCACAACCATGTCTGGAGAACAGAGGCAGGCAAGGAGAGTAAGAGCTAATTTTCACCAGTAACCTTGAAGCCTTGATGTTGGCTGGACCCTGCCTTTGCCATGGCCTCGAGTAGAATCCTTGCTTCAAGATAACTGCTGAAAGTTCTTCCTGGAGGAAGGTGAGAAAAGCTTTTGGCATTCCACCAGCTGCTAGAAAGAAACATAACTGCCCTAGCCGAAACCAGGTCAGCTTCACAAAAGACATTCAGAGCGCTGTAGCTTTTCTCCTTTTAAAAGAATGCAGAAGTATTATTGCAATAATAAAACTAGAGATCCTGACACAAACTCGGTTTGTGTCAGGATCTCTCCCTCACCAGCAACCACTTTGGAAAGTGTTTGTTGAACGTGATATTTCCAGGAGGGTCACTGCTATCAGAGTCTTCTCCTGCTTTCATTGTTCAGCCCTGAGAAATTGCAAAGAAAAATGTGCAGCTCGGGTTTGTTTCTACCTGTCCTATGCTGCTGTAGCCTGACTATGAGTCTCTGCTGAGGGTGAGCAGGTCATTAATCTCTGATGATCATCCCACCCAATTTCACCAGTCAGGCACCCGTGCTCCTGGTGTGCTGGGGGCCGGGCAGGGGTGGGGGCTCATATCCCTCCCCACCCCTCTCCCAGTTGTTCTGGTCTGATGTGAAGGCATTGTTGGCAGGGCTTGGCGTGACCTGCTTTCAGATGAGGCACCCAAATCACAATGCCATGAGAAATGAAGCTGCTGAGATGTGTGAAGGGAAATGTAGGGCTGGAAGTTTGCAGGATGGTAGACAAATTGGATGTGTCCACCAGGGTGTTTTGGGGTGGTTGCGCTCACTACGTTGACTGTGCAGGGAAGGCAAAGACTGTTTTTCCTGAAGTGATTAATGGCAGATGTTAATGTGATGCAGATGAAATGCTCATCTGCAGATGTCGAGATGCTTGGACAGTGTATGGGGACAAACACTTCTCTCCAGGCCCTGTCCTCATACCCTGTGTCTAAACCTCCATCGCTGCCTTGAGTCAGAAATCCTGAACTAAGTGGTACTGTCAGTCATTCTCACCTCCTTAAGTCCCTTAATCTTGCCAGAATTAAGCTTTGGCTTTTCTGAGGAAGGAAAACATCAGCAAGAGGTGGGAGCAGAGCATGTGTAACAGGCGGTGATGGCTGGGATGGGAAACTGAGCACGTCGGTGTCACACCGAGGGTACATGAGCTGAAAGGACGAGGCAGTGCAGTGGCCACTCTGCAGCTACTGCTTCACCCAAGCTGTCTTCTGCGTTTGGGTCACCTTCAACCAACTCCGCACCCCGTGTAAAGTTGAGCAGAGCAGGGGAAGGAGAAAGAGAGCGAAGGCGGCCACCGAGAAACCCCGATTCACATCTGCAAAGCGATTGTGCAGCTCTTGGCAGTTGCAGGTGACAATCCTAACGAGTGCACAGGAGCAGATGAGAAGTTTATGGGCTGTTAATAAACTGTAACCAATGAGTGAATGCCAGCGGGTTGTGTTCAAGCTGTTTGGGGCCACAGGTCCTTGGGAGAGCTTGCACTTGCTCTGCCTTTATTTCAACGTAGCAGAAACATGAAAGCATGTGGCAGACTCTTGATGTTTGTTACAGTGAATAGACATATGTCCCTCACACTAGCATGTAGAATATCTAATTAAGTTACACAATGATAGCTCATACCCAGGGGCAGTTGCAAACAAGACGCTGTCACACTCTTAAGAACACAAACAAAATGAAAATTGCCTCTTTATACATTATAATGAATATGTTTTCAATGCATTAAAAGTTCATTTACTAACAGGCTCTGCAAGACTGCGTGGATTTCTGCTAATATCATTT
>VXBZ01000523.1:13594-46786 GCA_013399135.1 Heliornis fulica
GGGCCGGAGCACCGCCCCCCCTCCCCCAACCTCAGCCCGGCGAGCGGCGGAGGATGCGGATCGGGCCTCCTCGCCGATGAGAGGGAGGATGGGAACCCAGGGCAGCCCGGTGAAGAGCTACGATTACCTCCTCAAGTTCCTGCTGGTGGGCGACAGCGACGTGGGGAAGGGGGAGATCCTGGAGAGCCTGCAGGACGGCGCCTCCGAGTCCCCCTACG
Source organism: Heliornis fulica (assembly GCA_013399135.1). Classification (NCBI taxonomy): domain Eukaryota; kingdom Metazoa; phylum Chordata; class Aves; order Gruiformes; family Heliornithidae; genus Heliornis; species Heliornis fulica. The sequence continues at coordinate 13,813 of VXBZ01000523.1, forward strand.
CCTACAGCAACGGTAAGGGGCTGGGCTGGGGGCTGCGGTAGGAGCTGGGAGCTGTGGTAGGAGCAGGGGCTGAGGGCGGGGACCGACCCTCCCTCCTTCACCGTCAGCACCCTCATCTCTCAGAGGCAGCAGCAGGGATCTGTGCGAGGGACCGATGCCCGTGGGGAGGGAGGGGTTGTTTGCCTTTTTTTTTTATTTATTATTATTATTTCTTTGTGGGTTTTTATGTATTTACGGGAAGTGTAACGTGGTTTATAGGGGTTGCGTGGCTGGTGGCAGGAGGACCACGGCTGCTTCTGAGAATCCTGAGGCTCCTCAGGAGAATTTGGAGGCAGGAGGGTCTGATGTAATCCCTGGATGTGCGGGTCCCACGGCACAGCTGGATATTCCCAAACTGGATATTCCCAAGCGGAGCCTCCGCACCCAGAGCCCAGCTGATGGCCCCTGGCCTCTGCAGGGGTTAACGCCGGAGGAAGCAGGGTCTGTAACAAAAGAACAGGAGCCTTATTGCCAGGCTAGGGCTGCTCTCGCTTGGGAGCTGGCTACCTAGAGCTGTTGGTCCGCCTCCTGCAAGCATCGAGATTTCTAATGGAGCCCATGACAGACCATTAACTACAATGTCACAAGACCGTAATTAAGAGCCAAGGAGTGCCGCTGTGCTATTTCCTGCATCCCCTCGCTGCAGTTAAAGCCTAACACAGCCTGGCAGGGTGCAGGTCCTGGGGTGATTTTCAATCTGTCATCCTCCCCCCCCCAGCCTCCGTGTAAAATAACGTCGCCAAGGGCTCGACAGAAGTGATCCGGTTCAGACCCTGCATCATCTCCGCAGCCGGCCCCAGGGCTGGAGCAGGTGGTGCTTAGTTTTGCCTGTAAGCAGGAGTCTGAGGGTACTGGGTGCCCTTTGATGCTCTGTGTTGAAGGTGGCTGAATTTAGAGCATAAAGGAGCGGCGCAGCTCAGCTCCTGACTGCACTTGGTCCTTGGAGCTACTACCAGCTTCGTAGGAGCTGATGCAAGTGCGCACCTGCTCCGCAGAGATTTACAGGGAGGTGGTGACTCAGAAGTCAGGATGCTTGTGAAATGAGAGCAGCAAATTCTGGAACTAGAAGGTTGTGGTATCATTCATCTCCTTAGGTGTCTGGCTCAGCTGGTGTGATTTCGAGGAGATGCTTGGTGCTTTTAAGCTTCCCTGAAGAGAGTTTGTGTCTCTAAAGGGCCTGTCTCACCTGGGAACTGTGGAGCTGCTCCCTGGGGTTAGTGTTTACTAAGCAGAAAGGGATGAAGAGTGTAACAGGGTGGTTGTTTTAGGTAAAGTGTTAAAGTTGGAGTCATCTTCTGATAGAAATGGTTTTGACCACTGTTTTGAAGGAGGTGGTGCAGGAGTAGTAAGTACGATTGCAAAGTGAACGTGCGGTTGGTTCTTTGATGTATATGTAAAACCCAAAGAATGGCAGCTTTGGCTATTGCTATAAAAGCTTTGTCTCTGTACCTGCTGTTTTATAACAACAAAATACCACCATCTTTATTTCTAGGAAAAGAAATCTCCATGAACTAATATTTTCAGAACCTTCCCTCATCTTCTGTGGGCAGTCAAACCCATTCTTAATTAGAGAATTAGGTCACATACTGTTTTTTCAGTAATGTATGCTCTGAGAGTCTCAGCTTCTGTTGCTTCAGCAAAGCTATGTGCCTTTTGGATAATCAGATGGAGTAGCTTTGAAATCTGTGTGAGTTTGACACTGCAGTATTCCTGAGAGCCTTGGCAGTGAGCTCCCTCCGTCTCGGGTGCAGTTGGGATGTGGGTACCATCGGGGCACGCGTCTCGCCAGCGTGTTTCACTCTGCCCGGTCAGGAAGGCACTTTGGTTTTGTGAACAGGTAGTGCCTGGTCTCCTTTTTGACACATGCCTGATGCTGTCCTAAACCTGCAATGGTAGAATGTTGTGTAGAAGCTCTTTTTGTAAATCTTTTACTAGTGAGTGTGTAGTTTTCCTCCTCTCCTCCCAGACCCCACGTCCCAGAGTGTGGCATATCCACTTCATGTTTGGTCTGTCCAGAACACAGAACGTGCCATCATTGGTGTGATATGGAGTATGCTTTCCCATTGCAACCCCTCATGCCAAGCTCAGATCCCACATCCCTGGTTGGGAAGGCCATGGTGCCTGTCCTCTGTCTCATGGGGTCTCCTGCTTTTACTGTATCAGCCATTTACAGCTGTGTTGACACAGCTTCTTTGAAATGTGGTGTGAAATGGACTGTCCCTTCAGCTCTGGGAAGGCAGACCTTCAAAGTGAAGCGCTCTAAATGAACCTCTGTATTTTTGCTGCAGCTCTTTTGCTGTACATCTGGCCTCTAAAGAGGGTCTGAGGGATTCCCCTCTTCTCTGTGGGCTTCTGGGTGTCAGAACTGAGCGATGAGAAAGCCCTCTGCTGTCAGTATCTCTTATGAGCTGCGTGCAGCAGGCAGCCTCTGCTTGCTTTGTGTCCAGTATCTGAAATCCTTGGGTGCAGTATGTATGAGCTGTGTCTTGCTCAAAGCATTGTAGTCACTTTTGTCCACCCTTGTTCAGGGTCCCTGAACCGAAGTATCGCTTCTCAACTTGGTCTTGTCGCTCAGCACCTCATGCTGAATCAGGCACGTCTTGAATTAGCCACTGCAGTTGCTATTGTGTGTAGCAAGACCTTAGTGACATCCTTTATTTAAATTGCTGTTATGAACAAATCTGCTCTGTCTAAGCAGAGGTGGTTGTTGCTTCCCAAATGTGGTAAGAGGCACGAGTGATGCCCCTGACCATGGCTGTACCCAGGCTGGGAGGGCACTGCATACTGGTGTCTAAAAGCCAGTGTTTTGGGGTGATCTGAGGTCCACTCATCACCTATGTGTTTCTTAGAAGGCTTGTGCTGAAGTTAGCAAGTGTACCAGTCTCTGGGAGTATCTGGCCAGGTGTTCCTATGCAGAGCAGGACCTGTCCCTAGGAGCGTTCTTTGTGTTCTGTGGATGGATATTGTCACCTCCTGGTCCCAGGAAGGTTTGCCACTGAGGAGGACTTTTTCTTGGCCAGATGCAAAGGGCTCTGAACTAAGCCTTCTTACTAGTATTACAGCAAAAATGTGGGCATATTGTTCTGGCATTAAAGTTCTTCTGGGTTTTGGGTGTTGTCCTGCTCCCCAGCTTTCACTCCCCTGCCCCCAGATCTGCAGAGGTGGAGGCAGGGTGCCATTCTTGGCACCTAACTGCTGCTGTTGACAGGTGGGGGACCTCACACATGAACCAGAAATCCTGCCTTTCCCCCAAACACCCTCTTCTCTCAGCACTCACCACTCCTCCCTAGGTACATGGGAGGGCCCTGTGCTGTGAGCCAGTGTTACAGGTGACTTGGAGCAAAGCTGTGACTTGCTCACAGATAGGAGTCACCTACACAGGTAGCTTGTCACATCGGTGCTTAAATTGCCCCCTGTTGTCTGTCCTCATCCTTCCCCGAGTGTTAAAGCAGGACAAGTATCCCTGGTTTCCAGGTGCTCTTGGACAGTGAGATGTGAAGCTGCTGGTGAAAGCAGGGGCTGTGTATGTGTCCTGCAGAAGGAAGACAGGGCTAGTCCTTACCTGCAGGACCCGCAGCTTTGTCACTACTGTGTCACACCTCTGGGATATCCAGTTATTCATGTGCTGAAATGATCTTGCCTAGCTGGTTTGTTGGCTTGCTTGAGAAGCCTGCCCTGCTCTGGCTGCACCATCCCTGGTGAGCTGGGAGGAGGGATCCTTGCCTGGGAGTGTTCCATGGGCACGAGCAGCATTGCAGCTGTATGAGACGGTGCCCCATGTGCTCCAGAAATAGGGCCAGGGCTGGTCTCACCGTGCAGACGTGAGTGTGATGCGCTGTATCCTCACGTGATGGAGGCCTGTTTCTGGGGCAGCCTTCCCCCTCACCTGCTGCTCTTCCCACAGGAAAGGAGGGACGTGTGTGAGGGGAAGAGTGGAACGTGTTTCTGAGCAGATGGCTCTGATTGGATGGGGGATGGATTTTTAGTTTTATTTTTATTTTGTTTCCCATGTCCTCAGCTCGCGTTAAGCGATGAGAAGGAAGTCTGATGTCCACACTGTGGTCTCCTCTCAAAGAGCACGTGCAAGCTAAACTGAAGGTGTTGCCCTGCTGCAGGGAGGGTGCTGTGACCACCCCTGACACAGTGAGGCCCCATGTCTTCTTTTGACCTCATCCCTTACGTGGTCCTTAGGTGCTGTCTCGCCCACTGCTATCCAAAGACCCAAGGAAGTGGTAGGAAGAAGGTCTGGGGCAGTGTGGCTGTGAGGGCAGGGAGAGGCAGTGTGAACAGAGCAGCTGAAGGCACTGCTCAGCCCTGGAGGTGGTCAGACCTTCCCAGCCAGTGCTGTTTGCCCGAGGACCTCACCACTGCTGGTTAATTACCAGGTTATTTACTGAAGTGCCCCATGTCTTTGGATGTCTTTTCCCTCTGGTTGTTTCCATGCAGCTGTCTCGGTTTGGAGGTCCCCAAGCTGTGCCTTTCAAGTCTTTCTCTGCAGCATTTTATTATTATTTTCTGTGCATGCTGTACTGTACCTGCCCCTCAGAAGTGTGCTGCCAGCCCTCAGTCACCAATGTGCATCCAGAAGCGTCGCCCAAGGATCCACTGGGATTTGTTTCGGAGCACTCTTCACGCTGGTTACTTGCCAGCCAGGAGGGGATCTGCACCAAAACCCACATGAGCAGGGGTGGAGGAAAAGGGAATGTGTTGTGTTGTCTTCAAGAGGGGGTCTCTTGCTTTTCATCCCCAGACTCTGGGTGACTGCTGTGTTTGGCTGGAGGTTCTGCCGTGCTGCTGCAGAGTCTGCCTGGCTTTTCCCAAGCCTGACATGAGTGTGTGGCTGAGCAGTTCCACTGCAAACTTCTGCAGCTCCTGTAGAGACAGGACCTCTGTAAACACCTGATGGCATCTAACCCTCCCTTCTTGAGCTTACAGGAAGCAATTACTGGGTGTAGGTGTTCTGGAAAGCCTCAGGGGAGCAGCACTGAGGTGGTGGCACCTTTTGGGTGTAGAGCTACAGAAAGATGCTGGACACAGCCTTGAGACTGCAGATGAGTGTTGCTCATCCTGGTGTTGCTGCAATGTGGCAGGGCTGTCTTTGGCATCAGCAGGGAGGGAAGCATCGATCCTGGTGCTGCTTCACTGCTGCCTCCTCTTCCTCTTTGCCTGGCCACGTGCTGCTGGGTGCATTCCTGCTGTCTGCCAGAGCAACATGGTCCTTGTCAGTGTTGGACATGAGGCATCTGGCTGGGCTGGCCTGCTGTTTCAGATGCTGCACACCAGTGGAAGCTGCTGTTTATTTTCTGGCATAACTGTATTAATTGGAATAATGTTTTATTTTGAGGTTTCAGTGCACTGATGCAAAGGGAGATGAAGGCAAAAATATTTTAAAGGGCAGCCTTGCCGTCACGTCCCTGCAGTGGCTGCAGAGCTGATCTGTGGGGAATGCTTCGGCTGGGCCATGCTGGCCATGCTGCCAGAAACCTCTTCTGGTGTCTTGCAGAGCAGAGTGGTTGTTACAGCAATTCCCTGTGTCTGCCAGCACTTGCATCAGTGTCCTTCAGGGATGTTTGCTTCCCTGTCATCGGGGACACAAACCTGGTCTCATCAGAGCAGGCTTTGGCTGAGAGATGACTCCAGCATCTCTTATTTCTACATCGTTTACTGCTTATCCTTGGTGTGAAAAATATTTTCCAATATACAGTACTGAACCTCCATCTCTGTTTGATGTGGGCCTAACTAGCTGTGGCTAAAACTTGAAACAAACCCCAAAACACAGCAAGCAAACAAACCAACCCATCAAAACAAAAAAACAACCCCCAGACTGCGTGCCTGGCAGGTTTTTATATCTCCAGCACTCTGTAAGATGGTTGTTTCAGGAGGGGTTGTGTTTTTGTGGTGTTTTTCTGAAGCTGGGGAGTTACTCTGCGAGTTCTTGGTTACAGGGGCAGTTCTCACCACCTGTAATGCCCTGTATCAGAGCTTTGCCCTTGCATTAGTGTGTTTTGGAGCCTTCAGTACACAAAGGTGATGAGAACTGAGCAGTATAAATCTGAAATGAGTGGCATGTGCTTCTGATAACTGGGATTAAAAGTTTCTATCTCTTCAGTTTTAAAAGCAGGTAGGTTTTGCTGTATCCAGACCCAGTGATGGCATTCTCTGCTTTTGTTGGTGTGGGGTTTTTCTGTTGCTCAATTGTTTCAGCATATAAGCTGCATAGGAAAACCCATGGAAAATGTCTCCTCCTCCTCCGCCCCGTCTCCTTCAGCTTTTGTTTCCAGCTGTTCCCTGGCATGTTTTCCTCCATTGGCTTCCCTCTCTCAGATGAGCAGAGCATCTTTCCCTTCCACATGAAAATAACTATGCTGTGAGCTTAGGTTTGGGAGCTGAGGTTTTATAATCTTGCTTTTTTAGATCTCATTTTCTTTCCCTTTACCCCTCAGTCTCCTCTGGCAGCCCAGGCTTGTCGTGAAACAAGCAGCGATACAGAAGCATTATGTCATACCAGTTTGTACTTGATTGCAGGCAGGGGAGGGGGAAGGAAGCTCTGATGTGAAAATCTTTGGCTCTGTTCTGCTGAACACTTGGCTCTGAACTGGGACTCACCTGAAAGGGAAACTTCCCTCGGGTGTAAATGATCATCCCCACCCCCCCCATTGAAGAGGTCTGTTTACAAAAGTTGTAATAATAGTAAGCTTGCAGCATCAGCTCCTGGAATGTTTGTTCCTAGAGGACTTCTGTTTGTTGTGTTTTTTGTAACTAGTCACAGCTTTTTAGATTTTCCTCCTCTTTTCCTACCTCCTCTTTGTCCTATTTCCATCCCCCTGTTGGGAAACTAAACAGTGTTACATCGTTTTAAAACTTTGGCACCCTGATTAATGTCCTGCGTGAGTTGTGCAGTGCTGCAGCTGCTCCACTATCAGGCACTGAATTTGAACAAAAATCCTCATGCCATTCCAACAAAATATTTGCTGTTTAAACCACATGTGGCTATGGAGGAGACAGGCAGAAGGGGACACTAATAGGCTGTATTTAACTGGCAGTTTAATAGGTGCTGTGCATCTCTGGATTAGTTTCCTTTGAAAGAAATGGGAGAATTATTTTTTTTATAAAACCCTTCTTTTTAGAGATGCCATTTTACTTCATTTTCCACCCTAGCTTCTGAGTTCCATGGCCCACTTGGGGTTTTTATTGTACTGCTTTTCAGTCTTTGCAAATGATTGCTCTCTGCACACGCCTCCAGTCACGTACACAGAAATCACCCGTCTTCTCTTTGCTTCTGTACTAGTTTTAACAGCAGCAGCCTGTGGTCCACTTTGCTCATGACTCCAGAGGCCCAGTGGACTGGAGACCTCACTACATGAAAAGAAAAGCACATCCTCAAAAACAAAAACAAACAAAAAAAATCCTGCCCTGCTATTTTGCCTGACCTGTTTATTTCATCTTAAATCATTTCTTCTTGTCCCAAGAGCTGTTCTTATGCTGGGAATCTGATTAAATAACTCCATGGTAAAATCACTACAGGAAACATCACACAGGGAGAAGAAACTGTGGGATTGACCTTACCTAACCTGAGAACCTTATCTGTGCTGCTCACCACGCTAGAAAATCTGTTTGCTGTGAAATGCCTTCTTTGGTTGAGACACACTGATGGTTTTGTAGGTGTCACCTGTATCACAAGGTTAATATTCAAATTAATTTTTTTCCTGTTTTGAAATATGCAAAACACAGGTTTTCTCCAGAGTTACACCTGAGATCTTTGTCCTGCACAAGCTGTAGGTCAGGAGGAGAAGGGGGCCTGGGAGGCTCCAGTTTGGGCTGAGAGTGGAGGAAAACATGATTGTGGGCTGTTGAGAGCTGCTGTGACGTGACACACTCCGTATAGGTGTGTAGAGGGGTGCTTACCTATCCTTGAGTGTATGCAGCAATGTATGGTCACTGCAGGTCCCTGGAGATTTGTTGTTATTGCTGGAAACAGCATACTAAAGTGTGAAATTGATGCTAGCAGCCATCTGGATGCTTCCAGCATGGAGCTGTTCCCTTCTGGCATGGGGCTCGTGGTCAGTAAAACAAGACCAGATTCCAGAGCGGGTGTAAATGATGCTCAGTGGTCTTTCTGTAGCTGCTCTGGGACCTCTTAGTACATGTGCTCAGCAGGTGTGTGACACTCCACCTGTCTGCACCCAGCTGAAGCGCTCCAGCACTTGGGTGTCAGTGGTCAGACTGGAGGTGCTGTGTCATTGTTGGCCGCCTCCGTTAAGGTGTTGCAATGTGACACTTTAAATGGCAAAACTCAGAGGTGCCAACCAGTGTGAGTGTGGGTGGCAGGAGGGACTGCTGATCAGAAACTGCCACTGGGTGCATCTGAACCCAAGCACAGGATCCCTGAGCCCAGTACCTCATCCAGATCAGCTCAGTGGAGCTGCTGTGAAGTGTTGGGTTTTTTTTGTCTCTGACCTTATCTTGGTGTGTGCATCATAATCCAGCAACAATGAAGATTGTTTTGTTGCCCTCTGATTTTCTTCATAGGCTGCCTTTGTTTCTGCATGCAGCTGGAGAGTTTTTATGGAGATGTGAACTGCAAAGCATGAAGAAACTCTTTTGTTTGTTGTCACTTCTGTGCATAAAATTGTTCTTGATTTTCTTCTAAAGCACAAATCCACTTAACATCCCCGATTCCGGACCAACCTTTGTCTGTGTCTGTGGATTCCCGGGTGTTGGCTGAAATTGTTGGAGCTTTAGGAACAGATTTGCTTCTGGCTCCAAGTGCTGTTTTCAGATGCAGTTGTCATTCTTAAATGAGCCAAGTACAGATTTCCTCTGTGAGGACCATGGTTGCCAACACGTTGCTGGGCTATGGAGTGGGCAAGGGACAAGTGAAGTCCTCTGCAAATCTCAGCTTCCTAGAGGTCTCCAAATAAGTGTTTTGCTTTTGGCTGGTTACAAAGCCAAAGGAGCAGTTATTTAGCTGAGATCCCCAACAATGAGCCCTCAGCTGTAGATTGAGATGCCTGGAACAAACAGATGTGAGTAGCCTGTCGTGAAAGGCTTCCACACCTAAACCGAAATCACTCTTGGTCGAAATGAAGTGGGTACAACTGGCAGATGGAGTATGCCTTTTGGGGAGAAAATCTACAAATTTGGGTAACTTAAAATAATTGAAAGGCATTTGTTCTCTCTGTCTCTCCACACATCTCTGTGCAAGGTGCTTGGTAGTTTGTTGGATGTGCTGCCAAGTGCAGCAGCAGCTCCCCAGAGCTGGCAGGGGCTCATGTGCCGAGCTTCACTCCGCTCGGGGATGTGGGCTCCTGGCTGCGTGCAGGGGGCCAAACTCCTTGGGTCAAGCCAGCTCAAACTCATCTGCTGCACCTTCAGATAGTTGGAAGCTCCTCGTTACCTTCCATTGAGTTGTGCAGCAAGAGTAGATCTTGCATTTTCTGTGTGAGCAGGCGATGACGAAGGCTTGAGCAGATGGCTTACATCCACCCCAGTCCCCAACCAGAGCCATGCAGGAGCAGCACGGGCCTGCTGCCTGCCTTGTAAGAACCAAGACCTCTTCTTCCTCTTCCAGGGTGGCTGGCAAGGCAGGACAGGAGGACAGTGGTAAAAACACACGCTTTCTGACCTCAGCTCCAGCTCTGTGATGCTGTTTGGGAACTTTTATCACCCCACTTAAAATAAAAACACAATACAGTAAATGCTAACACCGAAAGAGACAGGCCTGGAATGAATCCACCTTTGTTGCAGAACATATGGTTTGTTGACCCCTGTTGCTGATGAGATAACTTATTGTTTGTCTATCTAAAGAGTAGGTAATTGAAAGTGTGACTCAAACTGATGAGCTCATGGCTTGTTTGGGAGGATTTTTTTCTGTGGCTTACAGATCTGAGCTGACCAGCTAAATTGCTGCTGTTCATGTGCACACTTTTTAAGGTCAGATGATTTCATCAGTTGTTACTCGAATAGTTTGAATTCCCTTTTTTCATCAGCTAGTGTTTATGTGTTCATACTGCTTTTTATATTTTTGAATGATTTATTGTCACTTGTAGACAATGGAGACAATAGCTACTCCTCTAAGTTAAAGGTAGGAGCAGCAGTGGAAGGTAATGAACCAGCAGTGTCTTCTATGTACAGATGCTGCCACCTGTTTAAGTGACTTCCACCAGAGGATCTCAGTAACTGTGTCTGGTGCAGGCATTACATGGGTGTTGGCCCCAGCAGCTACCTTCTCCTAGGAGCAGACTTGGGTGTTGGATTAACATGTTGCATGCTGCAGTGCATGACCTGTTTGTGTTGAATCTGCGTTCAACAGCTGGCAGCTCCTGGCCAGCTGTCATTTCCGTACCCATCTGCCTCCTTTGACTGGAAATGAAACGACAAGTCTTTCTGTAGCAACTCTTGCCCACAAGCAAGCTATTCTGATATGAGTCTTCAGCCTTGGCTGCCCTTTTACTCACAGGTTGGTGAAAGCATGAAAAAAAAAAATCCCCAAAATGACACATTTTGATCTGCACTCATTACACATGCAGGCTTTGTATCCTGCTTCTTGGAGCAACTTGGTGGCTGGACTCAGTTGATTGACATTTAATGACCATCTTGCCATAAACTGTTCTTAAACAACAAGGTGCAAGATATGGAAATGCTGCAGGTGGATAACACCCTGTGTGTGTGGGGTTATTCACACAGGAGCGTTGTGAACTCCTGTGCCAATGTCATCACTGTCCAAACTCAGGCATTCAGCCNCGGGTGGGGGGTTATTTCACACCTTAAGGGAAGGGTCTTGGCTCAGGCAGCGTTGTGAGCTCCTGTGCCAACGTCATCGCTGTCCAAACTCAGGCATTCAGCCCCACAAGCAAGTGTGGTTTGGTTATGGGGGGTAGTTGTAATCTGTGGGGTTTTGCCTTGGTTTTGGGGTTGGGTTTTTGCATGCAGAAGCCTGGAGGTAGGGATGATGCTCTTATTCCAGAGCTGGTCTGCTGTCGTGTCCCAGTGTGGAGCTGAAGCTTCAGCACTCGCCTTTTGGCTTCAGTTGTGACCTCCCAGCACTTCTGTTCCCTCACTTGTTCTCTTTGCCTTGGTGAGGACAGGACTGGCTGGCTCACTTGTTTTCAGGGAAACCATGGCACACCAGCCCTTTGGGCTCCCAGTTGTCAGGTGTGGGGCAGTGCTGCTGCCCCATAGCAAACAGTTACTGCTGTTCATTGGTAACTTGCCCCTGTGGAATCACTGTCTAGGGTCAGTTTGCTGGTCACTGAAGGAGCCAGCAGCCTGGCGCGGAGCCTGGACACACAGGGGCAGGGCTTTCCTTTTTAAAACTAGGCTGCAAGAGTCATGGCTGAGAGGGCTCTAGTTGATGTTTGTGACTCTCAGGGGCTTAGTAAGCTAAACAGTTGTCTTTGGACACTGCTCAATTATTGCTGGTGTTTGAGAGAACTTAGTTTCTGCAGGAATGGCTTTAGGCTGAACTTCACAGAGCACAGAAAGGCTCCAGTTACCGAGGCTGTTGTACAGGCAGATGTATGGTCACTACACTGGTTTTTGCACAGATCAGTTGGTTGGATTTTTCTCAATCCAGCTGGAAGGTTTGCAGCAGTCCTTAGGAGGTAGAGGGAGGCACCTTTCAAGAGCTCATGTCTTATGCACACAAGTAAAATCATTGCTAGCTTATGTGATAAAATACCTGCTATGCATCCCCAAAGGTGCCCTGAAGTGCTGTGGCAGGCTGGGGAGCCCAAATGATACCCACCCAGGCTCTGCCAGTCCTGCAGGATGGCCTTGGAGAAGGGGACACTGTGCCTGGACCCCTTTGGTGCTGTCCTGGGCAGTCTGGTTGGGCTGCCCATGAGCAGCTGTCGGCCTGGCAGTGAACCACTGAGGACGGGCCAGGGCTCCCACATGGACTTTACACCTTCCCAGAAATTCATAGTGGGTTATGGTATCATTCTGTGACTCTTGTCTGCATCCACAGCTTTGTCAGAACTGGTGGGAAAGGTTTTGTACTAAATTTACCTGTCGCCGCTTCACTACCACCTTGGAGTCCTGGTGTTACAGTGAGTTTCCAGTAAAGCTGCTGTTACACTTTTTTCAAAAGGGAAAATTCTTTACATCCCATTGACCCACTCTAAGGCATTTCTTGGTGTTTATCTGCCTTTAAAGGAATGTTTTCACTGCTGTGAGACCCGCTGCACGCTGGACTGTCATGGCTTTCGATCCTTCCTTGTGTATTAATAAGGATTTACAGGACACTTGGGTTACAAATGCATTGCAGTGTGTGTGTACTGACTAGGAGGGACTCTCAGGGCTGCTCCAGGAGAAACAGGGTGCCCTCAGTGGTGCTTGCCTGTTTTACAGTCAAAGCATGCCTTTACATTTTCCAGTTATTGATTTGCCAGCTGCTTGCAGAGACCTGTGCCACCCTCTCCCCAGGATCCCCTTGAGTGCCATGCCAGCCCTTCACAGCTGGTTACTTGGGACCACAGTGCAATCACAGCAAATTCACTAGTTGATGAGTATTCTCTTTATTTTTAGTTTTTACTTTATTCCAGCCCTGTGCTCTCCCCACCTCCCAACAGTTGCTGATCAGTGTGACGTTAGACCCGCAATTTTTTTAAGAAAACCTTTTAAGAAGTTCCAGACCTTTTTGTGCACCCGGAGCTGATGAACTGAAGGAACACAGAAACATCTGGTAGCACTTTGGGGGAAAATCCAGCATTTTCAGTTACACAGTTGTGGGGTGGTGGCTTTGGCTGTGTAACGACAGGCTGCAGTGAAAGCCCATCGCCAGGCTTGCTGCGTGAGCTGCTCATCAGTCCTCTGAGGACTCGGATGCCATCATTACTAGGAGAGTTATGGGATGGAGCCACTCTGGCTTAATTGTGTCTATAGATAAAATAGCAGTCTGCCAAAAAGTAGCATTAGTCAGACAGGGAACAAAAGTCTACTCGATTTATCTTATTTTCTTGTTTATATAATGCACTGAGTGAAGGATTGACCTTGGCTCGTGGTCATTGTACACCTCACGTTTTGCCTATTGACCTCAAATATCATCTTGCAAATGGGTTGGTTGACTTCTTTTGAATTATAAATGAACTGAACCTAGTTTAACATTAAAAAAATAAAACCAAACCAGTTGAAATGGTGTTATACAGCACATACCTGTAAGCTGGGGGGAACTGATTGTGTTTCGAATGACATTCAAATAACGACCATTGGGTTTTATTGTGGGTGGTGGCAGACAAGGGGGTGGTGGATTCCCAACTCCTACAAGCAGAAAACAATTTCTGTAAGAAATGAAGTAGCATTCTTGGCCAATCTGATTCACACAAATGGTAAATGACCTTAAGTAGAGCCCCTCTAGACAGGAAAGCAAAAGAGCTTCTTAAAGCTCTATCAGCCTCACTTGAGTGCGTTGATGTAATTAATTTATTCCCACCGTCCCCCTTGTGAAGAGATTTTTTTTTGAGCATTACCTGAAATGCCTTCTGCCCCAAATTTGTGAATCAAGTATGGTCTTCTCAAAGCCACCACAGATGCAAACTGGAGGTGTTGGTGCAGCCCAGCCTTTGAGGAGGACCTGCTGATGGCTTACTTTGATGCGGGCTGAGTCCCTTCCACTCTCTGTCAGGAGGCTCCTCCGAGTTGCACCATCTCAATACTTGTGTATGTGCAGTGAAGCAGTTAGTTGAGGATTGGATCGCTGGAGCATGTCTGGAGGAGAACAGTTGATTTGGGCCAGTAACCTGGAATGTGGTACTGGCTTTAGGATTAGACCCAGAGCTGGAGACACTCTTGCCCTAGTGCTAGGTGAGGATGGCCTTGGGAAGCTGAAGGAGGATAAAGGTGTGCTGTGAGTGGTTGCTCAAATCTACATTTTTAAGGGGAGGCAACCCTTCTGGACTGCCACCCAGGCATTAGGGCCGAGTCATCTTCAGAGTCTCTGGTTGCAAAATTGTCTCCTTTTCACTAAAACAAAACCCAACACGAGGCCAAGAAGCTGTTGTGCTTACAGCAGTAAATATTTATGGAACCTGATTCACTTGAGCTATTTAAAGCAATTTTCCTGAGATATTAATCTCTTTCAAGAAAGATCCCAAGAGTAGCATGAAATACATAACTCCCTTTTCCTTCTGCCTCTTCTAGTGCAGCTTCCAGATCTGTGTCTCTGCCTGCTTGCTGCCTCTCCTCCGTTGTGCTTGCAGCATGCTTCTGCTCACACTGATGCTGTTCAGGGCTTGGGGGACCGAAGTCCCTCGAGGAAGGGGGACCAACAGCCTGCCACGAAGCAGTATGAAGTGCTGGAAGAAAACTGTCATTTCTGAGAGAGGTTTTATTTTTCCTGTTGCTGTCAGGTGTAACCTTTTGGGTGAAAGCTAAGGTTGGCTGTGGGGCTTCTCAGGTCATATTGATGCGAAGCGCGCCGCGCTCCGCATGAGTAATTTGGAAGGGGCCAGAGTTTCCTATAACTCATCCTGCCTGTTCCCATGGGAAAGTGGCTTGCTTTCTTAGGTCTTCCTTATATCAACTGGCAAAAGAAATAAAAGGTTTGGCATTCCCTGGAGTGTTGCCCGGGAGTGTGAAACCCAGCTCTGCCGAGGGGAGTCGAGTGTCTGACATCAGGCTTGGTGACAGCGGATCTCTTGGCAAGTGCCTCGTGCCAGGTCGGCTCGCTGCTGGAGAAGTGGGATTGAGATGGCGTCAGCGTAAGTAGGAGTCTGGAGCAGGACTGGAAGAGTCTCAGAGGAGTCAGCCTGAATGCAAACTAGAGAGAACAGCCCAGACTTGTCTTCTGAGCCTCATTAATTTTGTTGCATCATGCTAGATATTGGTCAAGAAAGAGATTGGTTGATGTAAAATAAGCTTTAAACAAGGCTGTTTTCTTTTGCTGTGATGCAGCGTGCCCCGAGGGCCGGGCAGGGTTGCAGAGGCAGCTGCAGGCAGCCAGTGGGCTGCGTTGCAGGTGCTGCCTGTGCCGCAGGAGCATCGCGTGGGGTTTGTGGCAGCGCATCCCTCCTGGGGGATCAAAGCACGTTCTGGTGCAGAATGAGTGTCAGTCTCAAGATGAGCTGTGCTTGGCTGCGAGCAGAGGTGATGCTTAGGTGGGGGAAACCCTGTCAACTACAGAAATTAAATTTTAAAAACTTCCCTGAACTGCCTGGCTTGTTTGCTGCCTGAAAGGAAGAGACAGAGGAGTGGCTCCTCCGCACTGGTGGCATCCAGAGGCTGCTGTGGCCCTCTGTGCCCAGGTCCTTGGGACAAGGATGGGGACACAGCTGAGGTTGAGCTGTAGGCCTGGGAAAGTGAGCTGGTCTGCTCAGCTTCATTTTCAGCTCTAAATGGGGGAAGCTCCTGAAACTTGTGTGTTGCACTGCAGCAGGGAGCACACTACAAGGTGGCCAGTACTGGCCTTAGCCACTGTTTTAACAGCATCTGTGATGGGGTTTTCTACAGCCACCCTGCACAGCTACAACAGAGCTCTGTCCTGCTCTGACTGCCAGCCAGCTAAAAAAAAAAAATTTAAAAAAAAGACAAAAAAAAAATAAGGATACTGCATGCAGGCTGTAAAGGGAGCCCCTTTGAGCTGTCCTGAACCAATGTTTGTAGATGAGAGGAGCAGACATTTTTCCCTACAGTGTTTCTTGTCCGTATCGGTGAGCCTGTAGGCAGTTTGCTCAGACACCTATTGTAAATTTAGTCCCTAGTCCCTGTTTGTTGTGTGCAAGTTAAAAAGTGCATCATGTTCCTCTAGCCCATATTACCAGATACTGCTGGAATGCTGACTGTAGCCTGGCTTTAAAAGTCAAATAGCTGTGCTTTTAGCTCCAGTGAATATGAGTTCATAGCAGTATTGCAGAGGTGCAGAGCTCAGGGAGGTTATACCCTTCACCTCCAGCACTCTGATACCATGGAGAGCAGTTCTGCCCAAAGACACGGACTGTCCTGAGCCCTGTCCTGAGCCCAGCACCAAAACCAGTTGAGTGACAGCTGTCTGGAAACATGACAAGATAGATTTGCTGCTTTCCTTTCTCCCTGATTTTGCATTTGGCATTTGATGTCAGATGTGGTGGGCAGCAGGTGCCCAGAAAGTCTGCTGGAACCACTTTGCCATGGTGAGCTCTGTTAATTTCCTCCACAAGTGATGGGCTGCCCTCCCTGCCTGTCCCCTGGGAAGGAATATGAATCTGCAGGGCAGGTACAACCACCCACTTGTGCTTCCCTCCTTCCACCTTCTCTTCCAACCTAGACATCGCTGCAAAGTATGCAAAGGACACCTGCTCTGCCCGCTCCTGTTCCCTGAGCATCTTCGGAGTGAGGAGCAGTTGCAGCAGGAGCTCAGGAAGTTCTCCAGTGCTGTTTTCTGCTGGTTGCCGGGTTTGGTCATGGCTGTAGTCTTGTGCTGGTGTTACTCTGGTTTAAAGTATGTGGTGTGGTTTCATGGAGGAGGTGGGTGTTCAAAGCAGTGCTCTGGTGACTGAGGCAGGTGCATTTGTGGCAGGGAACCTGCATTCCCCATGTTGGGGGTGCAGACTGGGCAGTTCATGTGTGTGGTTTTATGTGGCATTTGGCATTTCCACTAATGACTTTTATTCTCTTTCCAGTCCATCTGAACCTCTCTCACTTCTAAGAGCTGATAGTGGAGCAGTTTGTTTCACCCCATGGTGGCATTTTTGGAAGTGTGTGGCCTCTGTGCCCTGGAGGTGGTGTCCTGATTGCCCCTCCTCAGTGCTTGCACACAACCGCTGCACCCGTGTGCCTGGGCTGCTGGCACGGAGGATGCTGAGGACTTACCACTTGCTGGGAGCTCTTATGCCTAACAGCAAATGGGGCAATTCTGCATGGGGCAGAGCCTCTGGGGATTTTGCATCTTAAACAAGGTGGTGGGCTTAATTAGCCCCTTTCCCAGTTGCCCACCGGTCCCCACCAGGGGGTTCCTGGTTCAGAAACTGGGGAGGGGGGGATGTCTGGTTGCTGCCTCCTGGCTGTGGAGCAGGCTTGCTCCCACTGCTGCTCACCCTCCCTGGGGGCCAGGGAGATTTATATCTGCCTGAAGATAAATATGGATCATTCACTTGTCTCTGGAGGAAGATAAAATGTAAACTGTCTATTTTCTATGATAAAGCACTGGAAATAGTTGGAATTTAAGATAATTATCTTTATTGCTTTTTATAGCACCCAGTGAAGGCTGAAATCTAATTTGTTTTTCGCTAACAGGGAGCTCCTGCTGATGACTCAGAGAAATCCATTTGCTTTATTGACAAACTTGTCTGTTTTGGTTATGGGGGCAGGAATCTCCTTGCAGGAAAAGGAAAATACAGGTTGTAACACAACAGTGGGTTTTTAATATAGATTCAAAGATTGGGATCTCTAGGCAAGAGGAACATACAAAGTTTATCTAATCAGAGCGAAGCAGCTCTATTAAAGATGACTATAAATTAGTTTATGCTTTAGTGGGTGTGCAGTAATGGTGCACAGTGCTTTGTTTAAGCAGCTTCCATATATTTGAAGCTTATTAACTGGAGCTTGTGAAGAAGTTGCTTTTCCTGGGCACCTGATGCCCCTTGGGTGCTCCTGAGCCCGGGCTGTGGGGAAGGAGATGGGAAGTGTGGTGGTGCCAATTCCTCCTGTGCCTGGGGTGCTCAGCTCCGTTTGGATGTGTTGCTTGCAAGAGGAGCTGCCCCTTTTTTGTTTATTTATTTTTACAAAAGCTGCTTCTCTGCCTGACTGTGGGACAGTCCCCCAGTCCCTAACAAACCCTGTGTGTATCTGAAGATGCTGGGCACCCCTTGTGTGAACAAGTCACTTGGCAGCGGAGCCTGGTGTTGATAAACACTTGATAAACAGAAGTGGTTTCTGCCTTACCTGACCCTGTGTGACCAGCTGCTCAGGAGAAGAAACAGCAATCTAGACAGGTTTTTGGTATCACCTGCCTCCCAAAATGTCCTTTGAATGTAGCAGGCAGTGGGGTTTGGGAGATGGTGGGCCTGTGGCCTGACTTGGCAGGGATGCTTCTACATAGTTCATCTGTCTGGTTCCCCTCTCCAAAGTGTGTAACAGAGCTGTCACTTGGGATAACACTATGGACCAGTGAATCTCCTGTGACTGGAGTCTTAACTGGTTTTATGCAACAACAGAGGCAAGAAGAAATCTAGGGGTTAAATGTACTTTCAGGGAGCTCCACTTGAGTAGTCTCTGCCTTGAAGCAGTGGTCTATTTCTGTCCTCCACAAACATGCAGTTGAGCAAGGGGCAGAAAACATCACTGTCTGTAAACATGAAGTGATAGATCCGGGCAAGCAAAGCGGATTTATTCTCCATCTCTGAAGACCTGCTCAGTGTTTGCTCAGCATTTTATTGGTTTCCTTTCAGGAATTGACTACAAGACAACTACTATCTTGTTGGATGGCAGAAGGGTCAAGCTGGAACTCTGGTGAGTGTTTCTGAGCTGTCTTACCTGCGAGAGCAGGACCAGTGAGCAGGGACCGTGGTTTTGCTAGTGGGATGCTGCAGATAGCACGGAGCATCCCCAGGCATGTGGGATCCCCTGTCTGATCTCACCAGTGAGTTACTCTAGCCACCCAGACCTCTTTCTGTTGATCAAGTAGCACAAACAGTGTGCTGTTCTTTGCAGGAATAATCTGATTTCAGTCGCCCTCTGTCATACCAGACCATGTACCCATACAACTCTCAAGCACTGAGGGAACTGTTCTGGAAACAGTACTGGATTTTCCTAGAATCCTAGTATGAGAAATACAGACAAAGAATAGGAAAAGAGGAGCAGTGAAAACAAAAAAAAAAAGGGTGAAGCCAAATATTTCTCATTGTCTTGAGTAGAAAATTAAAGCAAGAGCAGTGAATAGACCCTGCAGTTAGTGTCAGAGTGTGGTCAGCTTCTGGAGAGCAGGCTTACCAAAGTGATCTGACCCCAGGATGGAGATGGGTGAATGCTGTGTGGAGAGGCTGGTCCCTACCTTGTCTGTTAACAACAGGGGTAGATCTGTAGCCCTCTGGCCCAGACTTATCTGAGGTTTAACCCTCTGAGACACTGACAGAGCGTGCAGGTAGATGAAAGAGGAAGGACAGATACCTTGCCCCTGTTCTGGGTTTCATCTGGATCTGCTGGGGGATGGCACAAGCCCTAAACATGCAGTTAAATGACCCCTTTACCAACACTTGTATCGAGTAACAGGAACATTAGTAATCTGTGAGTTGTTAGGTAGGAATGAACGCCGTGTTCTCAGCCTCAGTCGCTGACTCTAGCAGCATAGTTTCATGCTTTAATTACACCCCTGCTTTCTGAAGCTGAATGTCCTCATTTTTTCTTACAAAAGAACAGAAGCAGCTAATTTATCGCTTCTAGCTTGTGTGCTTGTGTGTGCCACTTCAATTCCTTTGTCGCTCTTGTAAGATGTCTATTTTAATATTTCAGCCCCAAGTGTGTAGTTAACTACTGCTTCCCTCTTCTTTCTGTACTGTGATTCTTGAGCTGGAGAACCAGCACAGAACCTCAAAAGCTGGTAGTGTTGATTTAAAGTGCCTCAGTGTAGTCTCTTAGCAGTACTTCCCTCGTGCAGTATTTGATTGTCGGGGGAGGAGGAGATGTAAGGACAGACTGTTAGGTTGTTGTCCAGGACCAATAATAGGATCTTTGAAAGCTTTAGATCTGGAAGAATGACTGTCCTGAACTTGAGGTCAGTGCCTCTTTCACATAGCTGGTGCAGATCTGGGACTGAGGGATTCATCAGGCTTCTTGGTGGTCACTAATGTGTCTTTTCTCCTGGCCCAGTGACTGGATATGCCAAACAATATAACGTGACTCTGATTACCCTGACACACTTCAGTGAATCAGTGTGCTGGGCTCTGGCTTTCTGCCCCAGATGTTTCTGTGGGCACTGAGAGGTGCTGGCAGTGTAGTCAAAGTTATTTATACCACATCAAGAGTCAGGACAAACAACAGTGACCAAATGGCCCCTTATTGTCACAGTGGGATAGAAACTCTGTGTCCTAATCCTGTCCCTGGGCCCTCTATAGGGAATGACCTAGGACTGTCAGAGATCTGTGTGTAAAAGTAATTACTTTATGTTTTAGTTAAAACTTGTTTAGAAAAATAGGCACAACTAGACAGTGCAAGACACCTTCACCTATCTCAAGTGGTTATTTTCATTTTATGATAGGTCAGCTGTTCTCCATGACCAGAAGTCTGCAGTCTCACTCTGACTCTGAACTCCCATGGACTGTAGGGAAATAGAGAGGAGATTCTTCACCTAAGGGCATAAAATAGTCTAAATCCTTGTACATCATGAGTTAAGTACCTTCTGTGGGAAGCACAATGTCAGTGAGGGCCTCTGGAGTGTCTCTGACTAACCAAAGGTGTCATGCACCCACCGATCCTTCCCCCAAAACACTGTGCAGAGCAGTTTGGGTACCATGCACCTTCTAAAGATCTGACAACACTGATTTTTTTATATCTTCTTTTTTAGATCCAGTAAGAATTGTGCTGTATGGGACTCAATCCTCCAGATTTCACAGCTGTAACTTTTCTTTGTTGCAGGGACACATCAGGACAAGGAAGATTTTGCACCATTTTCAGATCCTACTCTAGAGGAGCCCAGGTAAGTACTGCTCAGTGCTTTGATTGGGCATGCTTGCTTTTCCTTTAAGCTGTAAAAATCTCTCATGCCACAGTAAAGAGCTCTGAAGAGGAACACATCAAGAAGAAAGGATGGGATCTGTGTGTCATGTCAGGAGGAGCTGCATGGCATCTTGCTGTCTGGTATTCTCATTTTATGAAATGGTGGGAGAGAAGGGAGTGAACAACAATCTTCTCTGGACTTCTACAGAGAAGTTCTGTTACAGACTATATTCCATATTAATTTCTAGAGGAGGACTGAGAAGATGAGGTTATAGAGGACAAGGCAATTTGAGTTCTAGATCTGCCATAACTCTAATGTGAGATCTCTTTCTTTCTGAGGTTTGTCAGATTTGTTTAAATATGACACTGGCTTTCCCAATTGAGTTCTTCCAGTCTGTGGTACCATTCCAAAAATAGGGTGGCTCCGACTTACATGAGTGATGCAGACTTGAAACTAGAGCAGCTCAGTTGTAAAATATGTGCCTTAAAACATGGGATGGAGCATTACATTTTGAGTTCCTCCTTGAGCTCTGTCCCAGAATAGCATCTGGATTCTGAATGCCAGAAAGTCTCGTGGTTCTCTGAAAACTGCTGTTAGTTAAGAGATCTGGAGAATTTTCTGACTCTTTTCTTGTCGTCCTTTTAGTAACATGACAGGGTCCCTTTAGGATAAAGTCTCCCTAAGCTAAATGAAAATACTAAATTAAATACTCATTTTTAAATCTGTTTCCAAATAGAAAAACCTTGGAGAAACATTCCTCTACTCTTAGACATGAAGAGTCAGGAGCCGTGTATCAGCCTGCTGACTGTGCCTGGGTCCAGGCAGTGTCCCAGCCTTTAGGAAGCTTTGCCAATTTTATTCAAACCCTTGCTCTTGGAATTTTGCTCCTTGTAGTTGTCTACTTGTGCTTTGCTAACAGGTAAAATCCATCATGCTCTCTTTCCCTAAGACTTCATGCAAACTCACTCATGCTGTAGACAGGAGAGCCCTTTTCCTGGGATGTGCTGTTGATGACTCCTCTGGTGTCTCGCTGCTGCTTGATTGTGCACATCTCTGGGCCTGTGGGTGCTTTGAGGCTTCTCCTCCTTTGAAGCAGAGGCCAATCTCCCAGTGCTTGCAGAAGCTCAAGGCAAGGAGTGTCAGAGGGTGCCTTCTGCAGAGAGTACAGGATCTCCTGTTCACACGCTCAGTCCTGGGTGTGAGTTTATCTTTAAGCTTCCCTCTGCCCTCGCTGCATTTCTGAAGAATCTAGATCTCAATCCTGATGTAACCTGTGGGCTTGAGGCAACATCACTTCCCTTACCAGCTACAAATGAACCACATCAGGCAGTGTGGTTTTCTGGTGACCAAATAACTTGGCTTTGGTCAGGTTTTCTTTTCCAAGACTTTGCTGTGTCAGATGCCCAGATCAAACTGGGAATGGAAAGTGGTTAAGCTATCCAACTAACGTGTCCAGAAATGCTATTTGAGAGCTTTTAGCCCTGTTTGCAGTGTGACCCGTTTTTCCAAGCTGCTGTAGAGAAGACTTTCTCCCCTTTGTGTAAACTGTGAGCTCCTCAGAGCAAGTGTCACATCTTCACAAGGTAGCACCCAGCAGAGCCTGCACCCACGTGCCAGAGCCCATAGCTGCTGCTGTTGTACAGTGAACTGGGACAGACATAAAAGCAGTGATGAGAATACCTGAATGAGCTGGAGAGACAGGTACACGTCTGTCTGGAAACCGCTGCGGAGCGGTAAGGCACTTGCACACTGCATCTGCTGGGTTCCTGCTGCCACTTGTCCCTGGCAACTGCATTTGACACTTGGTGCCATAGATGTCACATGAAGTTCTTGACCTTCTTTGCTTTGGAAGCAACATCTTGCTTTTCTGTATGAATCAGTATTGCTTTAGGAGCTCTCACCTGCACATTTGCACATCCATCTTACCTGCCTACCCCTCTCAAGGAGGGTAGTGACATTCAGAATAAACCTCAGCCACCAGGCAGAGGGACCTCTAACAGGAATGCTTTATTGCTGAGTGCTGGGGTGTGGAGCTGACTTGCACAACAAGGTGTAGCTTACTCCTTTTCCTCCAGACCTGCACTCTGCTTGTGCAACAAATGCCTCTTCCAAAGTCCGTTTGGGATCCCTTAATCCTCATCTGCCAGAAAGGCCAACTCTTGCCCTTAAAAACAACACCACAACAAAACAACCCCAAACAGCAAGCTTGCCCTATAGGAGGAGAGGTGCCATATCTCTGCTGCCCTCTGCAAGTGTTGTAAGGTGAGCGCAGTGAAAAGTGGGTGCTAATGCCTAGAGTCCTTGTACAATCTTCTCCAGATGCCTTGGAGTAAAACATTGGTTTCAGCATCAAGTGATTGACTCCATGTGGTGATACAGCAATATTCCTGTTCTAGCTGGATTAGATTATATATGTATATCCCACTGCATCCTTTAATGGGCAAGTATTTGAACTTGTAATGGCTAGCCAAAGCAAGTGGGCTGTTTGTTTTACATAACAAATACCTGTGTGACTGAAGAATGGACTTTGACACCACCAGTTATTTTTCAGTGTGCAGAAGCCAACTTCTGGCACAGCCTTAGCATGAAAGGAGTTTAACCAAGCATGATCGTGGGAGAAAAGAGCTAAAATGCCCCCGTGTTCTCTTATTTCTGAAGATGTATTTAATGCTCTGTGTTGTACTGACTACTGTGCTTCAGCTGTCTGCTTTCCTCTCTTGGTTTCATCAGACTTCAAGGCTTTTGTTCTAGGAAGCCTGATGAAAATCCAGCTGGAGGCAAGAGAAACAGCTTTTTTAACCTAACAAGCCAAAAGCTCAAGAAGAATCAATATAGTAGAGAGGAGAGACACCAGGGTGGGAAAAGCTCTGTTTAAAGTGCTGTGTGGTGTTTGTACAAGAACAGCTTGATATAAACTGGCCGTGAGCACCTTCACACTGAGATGAAGGGTCTCTCTGAGTAGAGAAGTGAGACCCCAAAGTGAGCACAAGGGGAGCTTGAGGAATGAGTTTCCAGAGAGGACTGGGACAGGCCTGCTGTGGGAGCGGGAGGCTGGCCGAGGACAGGATGGCTGAATAGCCAGCGCTTGTGTGAGCGCTTGGTATGACAAGTGCCTTCATGTAAGGGACAGGCCCTGACTTTCCCACACACTTACTGTTTCTCAAGTGTAATGATAAGAATTGAATCTTTCTACATAGACTTTTGAGAGGCTGCAAAGTAGAAGATCAGTCTGCAAATGGGGACCAGACCTTCTCAGGCATTTCCACCGCAGCACAGCTGCGTGCTTTGCTCCATCTGGACTGCAGGCTAGTCTCTCCCTGGTGAGAGGACTCCTCCTGAGCACCCCAATTCCTTCCCCAGTTTAGATGCCACACCACTTGCCTGGGCACATAAGCTGTGGGTCTTCTGGATTCAGCAGGAGCTCCTTCCTCTTCAAAACTCATACAGTAAAACAGCTTCACAGGCCTTGAGGAGCTGGCTTCAGATGAGGACCAGTCCTTTCTCCCAGCCACTGACCACCTTTGCATCATGATTTGCTGTGGTGATCACAGACCTGTCTTGCTTTCCCTCCCTGCCCTGCCTAGCTGATCTCATTAGGGATGCAAAGAGCTCTTTGGCTTGAGGTAGAGGCTGGTGACATACTGGTGTGCCTGGGACCCCTTTCCTTTTTTTTTTTTTAATCTTCTTGCTTCCCTGGGATTTGAGTTTCTCTCTTCCTCTCACAGCTACTTCCATCATCCCTTCCCTCTTCAGGGTTTGTTGGGCAGCAGGTCCTGCCACTTCAGGGCCTTGCTTTGGGGTAAAAGAGGAGCAATGGTGTCTGGGATAGCACAGCACTGGTCTCTAGGCCCTGCTAGGGCAGGGAGAGTGTGCAGTCCACAGCACGATGGCTGCAGGGTCAGGGGAGGGTGGAGATGGAAACCCAGCAGCATTGCAACCTGCAGAACAAACTTGGGGGTCCGGAGCTTGTTGTATTGCAGAAGGATTTACATATTATTGCAGCATAGCCTATGGTGAAAGGAGTTCAGTGGTGCTTAAAGTGCTTCAGAAGTCACTTGTTTGCTCTTGGGCTCCTGCTCAGTGGCTGCTTCTGCTTGGCTGTAAGGTCTCTGCCATGCTGACAGCAGAGCTGGCACGCTGATCCCAGCTGCAGCTGTGGCTCTTCTGGCTGCTGGGAGCAAACACAAGCTATTCCAAGAGTCATCACTGAGGGGAGAAAGAGGGTTGTGGTGGTGCTTTCTGACCTAGCAAGGAGGAAGCAGTGCCAGTATCATTCCCCATGTTCTCATGTGCCACTGATTTAAACTGTTCTGGAGACGTGGCTTGTCTGTACTTCCCAGGCAGTGTGATTCAGAAGGTCCCTCATGAAGAGGTTCAGGACATCTACGAGAATCCTTGATCAGTGTTGATTAGTGCTCCCATTTTACAGAAAAGCTGTAGCCCTAACAGAATAATGAATATTGTTGAGTTTTGCTTAGCTGGGTGAATTGAGTAGTTGCTGTTTACCCTGTTCTGGGCTTCTTAGTATGCTGGAAGGTGGTGGCTTTTGAGGCAGCTCAGCAGACTGAGATGTAGATGTTGCTCAACATCATGGCTTTCTTGATTGCTGCAAATCCTTACCTGCCTTGGGTCATTTTGGGTTTGTCCAGCTGCTGGAGGAGTCTGCCCTGCCTGCCAAAATGTTTATCAAAAGCTCAGTGCTAAATAACACACACCCCACCACCCCTCACCGTGTTACGCTGTTGGGCAATGGTTTGGCAGGAGGATGTAATTGCCCATGAGCCAAAGTCCGAGGTGCCAGCTGGAAAGCCATGACCAGACCGAGCTCCAAAGGAGCAGGCAGGAGAGACAAAGTGTTCTGGTTGCTCTCAGCACCGAACCTTTGTTTATGGCTTACTTTGTCCTGTGGGCCAGAGAAATCCAGGGTCTCCCAGGCTTCTTCAGCAGCAGGTTTTTTCCACTGATGGAGAAAACCAGTGAGTGATGCTGTCCTGGCCACCCTGCCATCTGCCTGCATGGAGCTGAGGTCTTTGGCAGTCATATAAGCGCTTGCTTCCCCCAAGCTGTGCTCTCACATGCTTGTGTGAGCGACTGGAGAGCTGAGAAGCCTCCTTGGAAATGTCTGCTGTGCCCTGATGGGTGAGCACAGTGCTCCTCTCTCACCTTGACAGACCTAGTGCTCATAACCCTGGTGGAGACATGCAGCAAGCAGACTGGGCTGATCCTTCCTTTTCTTATCCCCTTGGTTATGGGGACTGATCTTGTGTAAGCTCCTGCTTGAAAACACACCAGTTTGGTCTTTGGTAGGGTAAGTGTCCACATGTGCCACTGTATGTGACAGCAGGTGATCTGTGATCCTTGCCCATGGCCCCAGGTGGAAATGTTACTGCTGTGCTTAGAGCTGTGCCACCGGCAGTGGGTGCGGAACAAAACTTGGAAAATCAGTTGTGAAAGACCCGAGAGAGATCTGGGGATGAGCCTTCTCAGGAAGAGAAGCCTGTAGGCAGGTGAGGAGAAGGAGAAGAAAAGCTGCTGGAATACCCCTGATCTGAGAACCTGAAGGTGCAGCTTTTCCCTGGGAACTCGGGGTGTGCCATGCTCATAGAGGTGCTCTGTGAAGCTCAAACCTGAGAGGTGTGGAGACGTGGTGGTGTTGACAGCCATCTAGGCACATCAAGAACAACTTAGGCTGTTCATTTCTCTAGCTGAGTAAATTAAACCTCTGTGCACATTATTCCAAAGGAGAGGATTTCAAAAACTAAAACCCAGCAACTTGGAGAAACCCAGCAGATCTTATTTGGAACTGTCTGCAGAGATGGAGCCAGCTCCCTGTCCGTGTGTGTATGTCTGTGGCCTGCTCTGTCTTGGAGAGAACAGGGCAATGACACAGTGCCTCTGGGGTGTGTGCTCTGGAAACGGGTGTTGGGGACACGCCGGCGCTACTGGGAGGAAGTAGGTGGTTATCTGGCAGCACCTCGAGCTGGCCAGAGGTTTTTAAGTCTGCTTCCTCCATCTGCTGAGGAAAAGTAAAGCTGGTCTCGAGAGGGGGACAGAAGCAAGGCCCCCTTGGTGTCTCTGACCTTGGGAAGCTTTCCTTGGCAATTTCAGTTCTAACCTGTGCTGTGGCTCGGAGGGAAAGCTGGCAGACAGCGGGTCTCTTTGTGTGTTTAGGAGTCATGGTCTTGACCTTCCATCCTGCTCCTACAAACTTGAAGCTGCTTTTTTGCTGATGTTTTATCCTTATTCCTATTTAAAGATCAAACTGCAGCTGCCAGCAAGCTTAAAGACTCCTAGAGGATATTTCTCGTGGAAGAAGTCTTCCCAAACTAGGTCTTGGGTCTGTTTCTCTTGGCTAAAGGAATTTGTCAATCTAGAAATAAAATAAGTAGACTTTATTTAACTCTCTGGCAGTTTGTCTTGGAAGGGGGTCATCAGACATTTTGTGTTGTTATTTCCTGACTCTCATTCATTCACACGTGCAGCCTTGGAAGCTAGAAGTCAACATAAATATACTGACAATGAAAAGAAAGCAAGTGGTGAGTCTGGGGGCTTTCTCATGGATTTTTTTTTTCCAAAACACACTTAAAATGTGAGGTATCCTGGTAGTACCTATTTCTTGATTGGGTTCTTGAAAAGCAGTAAGTATCTTTCTTACTTCCTTCTTAGCTTTCCTCTGTCTAAACCTGAGAGAAAACAATTCTCTTTTTTCCTCCAAAACAAAACCAACCTCCAGTTCTTCCCGAGCTTGAAGGTTTTTTTGACTGCTGTAGAAATGACACTGCAAAAAAATACAGACTCTAGACAAAAGGTCCAGACTTCCTTGGAGGAAACTGGAGATGCATCTGCCCCCGCTCCCAGCTCACACAGGCTTCTGCAGCCATGAGAACTCATCATCAGGTCCCTCAGAACAACTCAGACTCAAATTCTGTTGGGCTCACTCTTCACAAACATGAAAACCAGCCCACCACATGTGATTTGCCTTTTGTACCCTCTCTGCTTCTTTTTCTGCATTTGAGCCTTTCTGCAAAGGGTACCAGCAGAGACAGGCAGGTTTGGAGGGGCAGCAAGGACAGAACAGCAGGTTTTGCCTGAAGAGCGGCTGCCTGGGGTGGAAGTGCTGTGCAGTGAGCTCAGGGATAAAGCTCAGGAATCAAAGTCTTGGTCAGAAGAGTTTAAAACCAATAAAGCTGGTCAGGCTTTGTGAGAGCTGCTCTTCCTAAGAGGGCTTTGAGGGAAAGGCAAACAACATCCAGGAGCACCCAGAGTACCTGGAGAAAGGCCAGAGGGAGAACACTGCAAGTGCCAGCTGAAAACATGACGTTATTATGAGGATTTGAGTGCCTTTGTGGCTCAGGTCCCTGGGGTTTTATCACTCCCATATGCTCCAAGTCTCATGCTGACATTTGTTGGGTTTCTTTATAAACCTGAAGTATGTCACATCTTGGTACATGGCTTGCCCTGTTAGTCACTGGCTTTGGCAGCAGCAAATACCACAGAGCTGTGAGTCAGGAGGACCAGGTAGTTTGTGTTTCCCATCTGTGCAGCAGATCTTCCATTTCCATGGCTTATGGAGCGGCTTGGCTGGTATGTGAGGGTGTGTGATGGTCTCTGACTTGTACCAGGACACATGAGGGGCAGTTTGTCAGCTCACTCCTTCACTGGGCTCTATCTAGGCATCTCCTAGGGAGGACCAGGCTGCCAGCCAGTGCTTTCCTTTGCCAACTTGAGATCTCTTGCTCGTGCTGGGGACTTGCCGTAGGGGCAGCTGTTCCTGCAGGATACCCCTGATGTGGAGAAGACTGGTTCCACCTACCTTGCTGCTAAATGATGTGTTGTCCTGGTGCCTGGCTCTGGCTGGTTTGTTTTGTCCTCTGCTTAGTCCTGTTGCTGCTGGGTTACTTTTCATCCAGCGCTGCGTTCCCAGCCAGGCTCCCGCTTCCTGAGGCACGAGACCATCTCTTCCTCCACAATTCCCCTTTCAAGGCATCTTCAGTTGCAGTTCTGCAAAGTAACCTTGAAGTGCCTGTTGTCACTTGAAATGTCCTTGTCTGTAAAGAAGAGAGTGACAAGAAGTCAGAAAAATAACCAGAGCACTGCAGAAAAGCTGCTGCTGAAGACAATTCTCCCAACACTGTGTGTGCCCAACCGGTGTCGAGAGGCAGCTCTGGATGTGTTGGCTTGTTGTGCCTGGGGGTTCCTGCATAGCCTACTTCCCAGGTCTGTCCTCAGGAACACTTGTGATTCGAGAAAAGCTCACTGGTTAAGAGTTGCTGTGGACCCAAGTGGTTGCTACCAGTCTGCTTGTGGTCCTGGTTGCCACCAGCCAGGCTCAGGGCTCGGGTGGAGACCCTCTGAGGTGCTGCTCCATTTTATCACGGCTGCAGGCAGAGAAGTCCCTGTCTGGAGTTATGCCTGGTTTGGTGGCCAGCAACATTGTGCTGCGCCTCAAGAGGTGACTGGGAAGTGAGTCGTGGATGTGGATGGTGTTCAGGGAAGATGGATGGGGGGCCTGAAGATGCAAGCCAGAAGAAAGAGCTGGGGAAAAGGTCCTTCAGCAGGACCTTTGATCTGACTGGGCTTTGCCAGCATCACTGTACTGTGTGTTCTCTGTCAGCGTGGCAGTGACAGTGAGCAACGTTGGCTGCCTTCAGCAGAGCATGGATCCTGGAGATCTTGGTCCTGCAGAGATGCCAGTGTTGCTTATTGCCATCCTTCAAATTCTTTCCTGCCAGCAGAATGAGACAGGTTCTGGAGAGGGAGAACACACCAAAGGTGGTTTGCTCTATTAACTTGTCATGTTCTGCTACCGTTCCACCACTGAATACAGCTGTTCCACGTAAGGGGAAAAGGATCATACTGCTTCTGCCTCAGTGAGTTTGTGTCAGGTTGTGAGGCAGTGTTTTGCACAGCCTCCCTCCTCAAGATATACAGTCACTGAGGCTGCTCCTCCTTAGTCGAGGCGGCTGCTCAGGAAATAATATGGGGGATGTTGAAGGCAAAACAGGAGTAAAACCTCCTGTAATACCCTGGGGCTGAGTACAGGTCTGTTGCCTCAGGTTTTGCCCTATCCAGCACACACAAAATGCAGCTGGAGTGATGTTTTGCCCCTTCTGTTTGCTGCCAGTGGAGGTGGTCTCTCAGGTATGCCTCCCTTTCAGTTTGCCTGCTGTGAAATTTGCTGATTGCTCCTGATTTTCTTCCACCAGGGAATTCTCTTGGTGTACGACATCACTAATCGCTGGTCCTTCGATGGCATAGACCGATGGATAAAGGAAATAGATGAGGTGAGTTGAACAGAACACTATGTGCAGGGCTCTGTAACAAAAATCTGTGGAGGTGTCACCTCTGACACAGGGACAAGAGTGGCTCTGCCTCGGAGAGGAAACAACAGCAATCTGCTAACAAGCAAATCAAGGGGCTAAGTGTGTCCACTTGTGTGTAAATCCAGAGTAGTAGGAGAGGGCTTAGGAATGGCCAAGAAAGATAGAAAGGTTCCCATTGAAAGGGGCTGTGGCAGGGATAAATTACTCTTCCTCATCACGTACTACTGCTTGGCAGCCCCTCTTGGTCATGGGGCAGTTGTTGTGTTTGCCTTTCGCTGTTGCCGTTGAGCAGAATATTTACTGGATGCAGCCTCACCTTGGCCAAGGACAAGCTGTGACTTCTCCCCTCTTCCCTGTTTTAAGCATGCCCCAGGTGTCCCTCGGATCCTGGTGGGGAACAGGCTTCACCTCGCCTTCAAGCGGCAGGTGCCAACAGAGCAGGCCCGGGCCTACGCGGAGAAGAACTGCATGACGTTCTTTGAGGTCAGCCCCCTGTGCAACTTCAACGTCATAGAGTCCTTCACGGAGCTGTCGCGTATCGTCCTCATGCGGCACGGCATGGAGAAGATCTGGAGGCCCAACCGAGGTCAGCAGCGAGGAAGATGCTGAGCGTGGGGGAGGCAGGAGAGGTGGCTGGGCTGAAAGGGAGGGTTGGGACCCACTGCTGAGGTGGGAGGTGTGTTTGTTATAACTGTGGGATCTGAAAGCACCTGGCAAGGAGAAATGCCTCGGGTCAGACAAGCTGAAGCTGAGCCCCAACAAGCTGCCTGTGCTTAGTGCCGGAGCCTGGCAGGCAGTGGAGAGGGATGGGCAGCTCCAGAAGGCAGTTCAGCACCTCTAGGAGTTGCTCCAGGACATCCTACACCTCTACACTTACTCTGGCAGAGCCTGAGTGCAATTAAGCTCACAACTTGAAAGCACTTCACTCAGATGGCTGCGTGGGGTGAGTCCAAGTGAAAATGCCTCCATCCTCACCCTTCCTTGCCTGAGCCTGTCCCTCTTGTTTCGGAGGGACGTGGAAGCAGAGTGAGCCCACAGAGCTGAAAGGGACTGGACTGCATCCCTGCTGTGGGCATGTGGCGGTGGCCTGGGCTGCTCCGTGTGTCCCCACGCGTGTGCTGCCATGTGTGAGCAGACTCCACCTTATGTCTCAGCCTTTGAAGCAAACCAGTCCCAGGTCCCCCGTTCCTGGGCAGAGGCAGCGGGGTGCCGTGCTGGCAGTCTGAGCAGCCAGAGCTGTGTGCTCCGGGGTGACCTGTGTGCGTGTGGGTCCTGCCCACGAGGGAGGAAAAATCCCGTTTGCCAGCCCCACTCACCAGACCGTCTGCCTGGACTCCTGCCCCCGACCTGGGTGGCTGCCGTGCCCCGGCCCCCAGCTCGCAGAGGGATGGTGAGAGGGGTCGGGGCAGCGTTTTGCAGACCGCTTCTGAGCCCCATCCGGCGACAGGAGTCGGGGATGGGCGCTGCCTGCCTGGGAGCCTCAGCAGGGCTGTGGCTGGAGGTGTACGGTGCCCTCGTGTGGCTGCTTGCTGGGAGGTGTCCTCCCAGGGCTTCCCGGAGCGCGCTCGCGTGGAGAAGGCTGAGCTCAGGACTGGGGAGCCTGGAAGGGCAGAGCCTTACTGCCTCCGGCTCCGGGGTCCCCAGTGCAGGAGCAACATGGAGTAGTTGGAGCGAATCCAGAGGTGCCATAAAGAGGATCAGGGGGGTGGAGCACCTCACCTACAAAGCCAGGCTGAGAGTTGGGCTGTTCAGCCTGGAGATGAGAAGGCTTCAGGGAGACCTTATTACAGCCTACCAATCCTTAAAGGGGTCCTACAGGACAGTGGGAGAGGAGCTGTTCCCCAGGGAGTGCAGGGACAGGACAAGGGGAGATGGCTTCAAGCTGGAAGAGGGCAGGGTCAAATCAGATGATAGAAGAAATTCTTTACTCTGAGGGTGGTGAGGCCCTGGCACAGGGTGCCCAGAGAGGTTGTGGAAGCCCCATCCCTGGCAGGGTTCAAGACAAGGCTGGATGGGGCTTTGGGCAACCTGAGCTAGTGAAGGTGTCCCTGCCTATGACAGAGGATTGTGACTAGATGGGCTTTGAGGTCCCTTCCAACACAAACCAGTCTGGGATTCTGGCTTGGAGGGATCTCTGTTGCTGCAGATGCTCTGCAGATTTGCCTCGTGGCTGTTGCTCCCCGAGAAGGTCCCAGGTGAGACTGTCCTGCTTCGCTGACCCTGTTACCTCCTTCCCTGGGCACATTCTGTCTGCCAGATGATGGCCTGAGGAGCCGAGTGTCTGTCAGGACGGTGCCTGCCCCAGGCTCTGTGCAGAGAGGGCTGGTGCTGTCTGAGCCCCATGTTGACACCAAAGCAGGTGTCTCCCAGAGCATCACCCTCTAAGGCAGAGCTTACTATTGAGTTTCCCAAGCTTTTGTCCTAGGTTCAAGGCTCTGTTAGCTTCTCTCCCTGAAGGAGCAGGAGCTGCCAGCTGGAGGAAGAGTTGTAGGAGGAAGAGTTGTAGGAGGAAGGCAGCCCTTGCCATCTCATGGCCCTTGACTCTTGTCTCTTCTCTCCCACCAGTGTTCAGCTTGCAGGACCTGTGCTGCAGAGCCATAGTTTCCTGCACCCCAGTCCACCTCATCGACAAGCTGCCGTTGCCCGTCACCATCAAGAGCCACCTGAAATCCTTCTCGATGGCGAACGGCATGAACGCGGTGATGATGCACGGCCGCTCGTACTCCCTGGCCAGCNACACGCAAGCGTTGGGAATGTGGTCACGTTTTGGCTTCGCGGATGAAGCGGGGTGCCGGCTGCATCTCGCGGCGCTGGCGGGGAACAGGACTGCCAAGTGACCCTCCAAGAATGCTTTGGGGTGGAAAATTCAGCAGCTGCAGGGTCGGGGAGGGGGGAAGGGGAAAAGAGCCCATCCAGTCTCAATGGAGAAATGGATTTAATGGAAGATTGAGAGGCTTAAGGGGGGAGGCAAGGAGAGTATGTGCTG
>VXBZ01000523.1:87902-106950 GCA_013399135.1 Heliornis fulica
TTCCTGTGTGATCTACTCTAGATGATCCTGCTCAGGCAGGGGGTTGGACTGGATGATCTTTTGAGGTCTCTTCCAGCTCCTAATATTCTGTGATTTTGTGGAAAAAAACCAAACCAAACCAAAACAAAAAACAAAAACACTCATATTCGGCCTAAGACTCAGGAACTACTTCTCCAGCTCTGTGAGGAGACCCTTCCCTGTGGCCAAGCTGCTGGCTGAGGGAACGGCCTGAGAGCCCTGACCAGGAGAAGGGGGAGACACCATTTGAGGTGCTTTTGAGTTTGTGGTCTCAGGTGATTGACTGACACATGTGTGGTACTTAGTGCACTCGTGAGCTGTGCTAGTGTGTACATGGATCTGTGGCTGTAACACTGGACTGTGTGAGGTGCCTGCGGGTGGTAGCCGTGAGGTTTGTCTCTGTTGTGGGTCAGAACACTCCATGGCGTGACTCAGTTGTGCCAGCAGTGGTGCATTTTGTGAGTGTCTGGTGGGTGTGATAAGGGCAGTTGTACTTCTGAACTGCAATAGTGCATTTCTCCATTGTATCCATAAACCTGCAAGTGATGTGTTGAATCTTTATGTGGATTTAAAATAAATTATTATTTTTAAAACCCCGCAGTCGAGTGTCTTTCCATCACACTGAACTCCTCTGTCGTCACAGCTGTCCTATGGGGATGGCAGTTACTGCCCTCTCCTACCCTCAGCAGGAGATCCTCTCAGAGGCCAGCACACCTACAGTGCTCAGACCTTCACTGCACTTGATCTAGAGAAACAAGAAGGTCTTATCCTAACCCTCAGTACCTCTGAAACCCCTTTCCTTCTCCAAGTGGCTCTGTCCCTGGCGCCGAGGTGACACCTACCTCTGTCCTTCCCAGAGCATCTCCCTAGGTGCAGTGTCCCAGCAGCACCAGCCCATGCTCAGACCACGGTGTGACTGCAATTATGGGCTGCAGTGCTCAGCTGCTGGGCAAACAGGGACTGGGGACACTGGGCCAAGTCACGCAGAGGGTGTTTGCTGCTCTACTTCTCCAGGACATCACCACCCCCCTTCCCTCCCTTTGCGGGCAGTACCTGGAAGTTGACATTGAAGCGCATCTGATAGTCCCACACTTTGATAACTCTGTCGCCAGCAGTGAGCAGGTACCTCCCATCCTTGCTCAATGACAACGAAGAACAGGACAGCTTGTGCACGGGAGGCACCTGAGGACAAGAAACAGCACCAGCAGCATTAACTGAGGCAGCTCATGTCCTTGTGCTTCACCAAGAGGACAGGAGTGTGACAGCAGAGGAAACGAGGACGAGCTCAGGCTCACCCTGAGCACCACCACACCAGGATAGCTACACCTTTGCCACCCATGTGTTTCTTTGAAGCCTGTGAGCTCCAGGCTGAGACACTCTCTCATTTAGCTTCCTACAGTGACATGAAGTACCAGTCCCACGTGAAACCAGACCTCAGCACACAGGTTTCAGTGTCCTACCTCTCGCACCAGTCGTCCCGTTTTTGCATCGAGCACGAGGATTTTATTGGAAGAGGTGGACACCAGGAGCTCTCCTCGAGGCACGGGAACAAAGCAGACTCTCACTGCAGAGTCCAAGATGGTGCTGTTCAAATCCAGGATGCTGATGTCCACCCTGAGCAGCTGTGAAACAAGGAGCTACTGAACAAATGTCCTGGAGCAAATACTGCAGTGGCCTCAGATTGCTCTCAGGACTCTCCTAACATGAAGCTAAGGAGCCCACCAGACCCTCCCCTTCCCACCTAATGAGAGGCCACAGAGTCCAGACAATGTCCCTGCTGCCCAGGAAAGCTGCTCACAACGAGAGGTTGGAGCAGACAGGCCACATGACACTTCATTATCTTTTTTAGAGGGGAACGAAGCTGAGAAGAAGAAACCTTGACTTTGCTGTTTCTATCTCACAGAACAGAAATCAAACCTTGTTGTAAGCACCCTTAGCAAGTGCCTGCTGTGCAGGGAAGGGCCAATGCCCCCGGTGCATCTCATCTGACACAACCTGTGGCAATTTCTCCTGTGGCATGTGCTTCCCACCCTTCCCCAGGAACGAGGGGAAACCTGCTGGATACCTCATTTAGAGAGCAGGCCTCCATCACGGTCACAACGTACTTGGAGGGACCCACAAAGGCCAAGAGACGGCTGTCCCCGCTGACCACCAAAGCATCCGGACCGCTCCCAGCATCCCGGGCCACCACGTTGCCTGAGGATGACAGTGAGAGAGAGTAAAGAGAGGAGCAAAGCCCACCCTGCTGCCAGCTCACTCGGTGTTGGTGCTGCTGACTGCTAGCTGCAGCTACTCCTGCCTCCCAATCAGCCATGGGTCAATACTCTGGCCTGAGAAAGAAGCAATTTCTCTTGCTGAAGATGCTACAGACTTTATCTGTGACACCCAAAGTGTGCAGTGAACCATCTCAAAGACTGGGCCTGTGTGCACAGCTGGTGTCTGTCCAGTGGGCAGACAGACCCAGAGCTCTAAAACCACAGAAATGAGAGTGATTCTCTGCTTTTCACAGAATCACAGAGTCTCTTGGTTTGGAAGAGAGCTTTAAGAGTCCAACCCCAGCCTGACCCTGCCTAGTCCACCTCTAGACCATGTCCTTCAGCACCTCATCTCTTGGCCTTTCCAATCCCTCCAGGGATGGGGACTCCCCCACTGCCCTGGGCAGCCTGTTCCAACGCCTGACAACCCTTTCAGGGGGGAAATTCTTCTGATGTCCAACCTCAATCTCCCCTGGGGCAGTTTGTGACCATTTCCTCTCCTCCTATCGCTTGTTACCTGAGAGAAGAGACTGACCCCACCTCTCTGCACCCTCCTTGAAGGGACTTGTAGAGAGCCAGAAGGTCTCCCCTCAGCCTCCTGTTCTCCAGACTGAAAAAGCCCAGAGCTCCCTGAGCCACTCCTCATAGGACTTGTGCTCCAGACCCTTCCCAGCTCCATCGTACTTCTCTGGACACACTCCAGCACCTCAACATCCTTCCTGGAGTGAGGGGCCCAAACCTGCACCCAGCACTTGAGATGCGGCCTCACCAGAGCTGAGGACAATGGGACAATCCCTTCCCTAATCCTGCTGGCCACATTATCTTTGATACAGGCCAGGATGCTGTTGGCCTTCTTGGCCACCTAGGCATGCTGCTGGCTCATGTTCAGCCGTCTGTCAGCTCTAAGATTTCCTCCACCCCCAGATTCCTGCTGCTCCATGCCCAGAACATGTCCCAGCCACAAACGTGTGTTCAGCACAGAATCAAAACGTGAAGCTCCAGTTGCAGCAACGACACCAGACTCGGGTGACTTTGGGCAAATTCCCTGAGCTCTCTGAGCCCCTTTTCCTTCTCCACCTACTTCAGCTGCACATTTCTCAGGGCAGGAGCCTCACTGATGTACAATACTGCACAAGAGAGCACTCTGTCCCTGCCCAAGCTTGTGCTGCCACAGCTCATTTCAAAAGCGTAATAAACCGTGTCGTTACTGTTTCCAAATGGCCTTGCCCCTGCACTGCTTCCCCTGCTTGCAGCTCTCCACCTTCTCTGCTCACCAGCACGACTCTTTGTGCAGGATTAGGGAAACAATCCCGTTAAAACAAATTAAACCACACACCCAGTGAAGGAAGAAGTCAGGGCTTGGGCATGAACAAGCAGGAAGACTCTATACTTGTGACACTCCCAGCATTCTTCTGTTGAAGCCAGACCTGAAAGGACAGGTCTCTGTGACCCAAGTCCATTCATGAAATCAAAAGACCAAGAAAGCTGAGAGCGTTTGGACAGGCAGAGAAGCGTTGGCAGTCACACACACAGCTCAGAAGGTTCATCAGAAAATACCTCTCTGAGAAGCCTGAGTTTGGTGCTAGGACATGTGTGCTATAGAAAGAAGATGGGAGGCAATCCAGAACTCCAGAGTCTTACCCAGGACTCTCAGGATGTGGCTGTTCTGTGCCATACAGCTGTAAAGAGCCAGAGTCCCCTGCAAACAGGAGCTGAACATGAAATTGCCATCTGGAGAGAAGGTCAGTCCAGTGATTGCAGTGCGGTGCTGCCTGAAAGGAGGCAGAAAACATGAAAAAGGGGAGGGGAACAAACAAAACCACAGAAAACATCAGCAACATGGAGAACCCAAGGGAGCAAAATAACCAGGGGCAGGCAGAGGACCCTTCAGTGCTCATACCTGGAGCGACCCAGAACAATCAACACTTCAGCTTTCTGGGAAACCGAGCAGCAAGTGCAGCTCCCCAGCTGTCCCTGGATGGGACATGCTCCCTTCTCCCTTGGGAGCATCCTGCACTTCCCACGCCAAGGCCGGCAAGGGCTCCCTGTTCAGCTGCTGTCTAGGACAAGCCTTTTCCTACAGCTGGCCAACTGTCCACTGGTAAGCCATAAAGCAAGCCCTCAGAGTCTCCACAGGCTGGACTTCTACCAGCACTGCAGGTTCTTTCTGTCTGAGAGCCACTCAGCTGGGATGTCAGGACAGTCAAGCTCAAGAAAAGCTCTTTTCCCACTTCCACGTTTACTGCTGAGCCTCCTGCCAGGACACCCACAGTTCAACCCACACCCACTCCCTCTGCAAGCACTTACTTGTGCTCTACCAGCAGATCAGAGGCAGCCAAGCTGAAGGTCCTCACCATCCCACTGTCAAAGCCACAGGCCAGGATCTGCTGGGTCGGGTGAAAGGACACAGCACGCGGCGTTTCGTCTGCAGCAGCGAAGTCATACAGCTGCAGGGAAGAGACAGGCAGCAGGTACAGTCAGGGGTAAAGCTGTACCTGACAGCCATACACAACAGATAACCAGCCACACACCTCCACTATTGGAATGTCCCATGAAGAAATCTCATCCTGCCTGGATGGATCTAAAGCCTGGCCAAGCCCTTGGGTTGATGCTTTGTGTTAAAAGCAAAATTCAAATGACAGGAAAAGAAATGGGCTTTTTTCAGAAACTAAGGTCAAATTATGAATGAAGCCAAAACTCCCAGAACTCCAGACTTCCAAAGGATTTACCCCCCTATGTTTCAGGGACAACATTTAAGGGCTCTTGAGCTATGGAGCATTGACAACTACACCAAACAGAGACCATAAACGAATGTGAGACACTTGCTGACTCTTGTCTCACCTACCTGCTGCATGGAGACAAGGTCCCAGACTCGGATGGTGTTGTCCCGAGACACTGTTGCCATCTGCTTCCAAACCCCCTCCACTGAGAATGCCAAAACGGAGTCCTCGTGAGAGCGCATGAGGGTGTTGTAGTCCCGGGACTGGATATCCAGGTAGCCCAGACTCCCAGCAGCTGTCGTGCTCAGGACTTTGCAGCTGTCCGGGCTGATGCTGACGGAACTCACCGGAGCCTCGTGCTCTGGGGAAAAGATACAGGAGTCATCAAACTCAACGTCTCCCCTGAGTTTTCACAGACAGAAGAACCACAGGTAAAGGGCACAGAGATCAGACTGAGTGCTGGCTTGCACCCAGGAGATCCGGCCTTTCTCCTACGAGTTACATGAACAAACACAAGTAACTGCTGTGCAAGCAAAGGACTTCCAAGGCGGACACCCCTACAGACAGTGGGCATGAAAGATGCCCACGTTCATGAGAACTGCTGTAGGGGATGTGTCAGAGAGGCTTTCACAGCAGCAAGGTGAAGATGTGGTGCTCGGGAGCTCCCAGCTCTACTCACCTGCCTCTAAGACAACGGCCGAGAAGTCCAGTGGCCAGAGCCGCAGGTAGCCATCTTCTGAACCCGTGGCACAGAAGGTTGAGGAGATGCTAATGCTGTTTATAGCTATCCCAGGGCCTGAAAACAAAAAAAAAAGTCACAAGGTACCGTACCTTTGAAACAACAAGACTCAAACTGAGGGTTGTCCCCTCCAAGAACTGCGCCAGCAGCTGAGGTTGGAGACGCAACAGCCGGGATTCCCACAGTGACTGACAGTCTCAGCCAGCCCTTCCCAGGACTCAGCCCATGCTTGGTGGACCCCATTCCTTGCCAGCACCCCTCTTGACCATCCTGCAACTCTGGGCAGGCACAGGGAAGATCTTACTGCTTCTTAAACCCTGCCACGTTTTTTGCCTTGAAGAGGATCTTGTGGCAAGGGATGTCCTGGATTAGCAGAATTCCCAAACACTCATCATAGGCTGAATGATGAAAAAAGACCCCCAAATTCACTTGTTTCTATTGATTTGCTTAGTTAGTTTTCCATCTCTACATTAAGACTCCTATCAGCAGATTAAGACCTTCTTTTGTGTTTCTAAAAGTAGTGTTTCTCTGAAAGTGCAATCAGCATTTAAATGTTAAAATTCTTCCTTAAAACGATGCTTTGCTGTACTAAGGTAGATTATTTGTAGTACTTAAAAGCCAAATAGCTAGCAATGGTCTAATCAACCCAGAGTAACCCTCAGTGGCAGGTAAACAGCTGGTTTGCCATTTCTGACACGGATGACAGCATTGTTCCCTCCTACCTGCGCTGCTGCCTGCCTTGTCCTGTTGCCGGCAGCCCTGCAGCTGCGCGGGCAGGAGTCGACGCACGCTCCTCATGCAGATGTTCTTGTAGTCCACCTCCAAGACATGGCCACTCTTGCTGCAGACAAAGCTGTACAAGAGAGAGACCCTTGTTCTGGCAATCCCAGGGTTAAGAGGAGATGTGCTGGTGTGTAAAACCCAGCTTAGTTTACCCGTTCAGCTCTTGGCCTGATGGAAAGGAATTCTGGTTCAGAGTAAACGGTCAAGGAGGTGTCCAAGGGCACCTGCAGATCTACCACCAAGGCACAGCTAAAGGTTTATTGACCCTTTGAAGCACTAATAGGCAAAAGAGCAAGAAACTCAGTGCAGCCTTCAGGAAGAAACCCCTGTCTGATGGAGGACACAGCGCAGGGAAAGGCAGGGCCAGCTCTGCCTTTATGGAACAGGACGTGGCAGTGACAAAGGTGTGGCTTTGATGATTAGAAGAGAACCTCAATGGAATCATAGAATAGTTTAGGTTGGAAGAGACCTTCAAGACCATCCAGTCCAACCACCTCTCCAGCCCCACTAGGTCCAACACTAGACCATGTCACCAAGCACATCTCCTCTTCTTTTAAACCTCTCCAGGGATGGTGACTCACGCCCCACCCTGGGCAGCCCATTCCAACACCTGACAACCCTTTCAGTAAAGGAATTTTTCCCCACAGCCAACCCAAACTTCCCCTGACACAACTTCAAGCTGTGCCCTTGTCCTGTCACTAGCTACCAGAGAGAAAGTGCCTGTCTATCTGTCTGCAAGAGGGTTTGCACCACAGTCCTGCTGCCAACAGAAAGCTAGCCACAAACCCCAGGTGGGGAGAGATTCACTAAAACCGGCAAAACATGAGTATGGCAAGAGGAAGGAGCTGGTTTTTGCACTTTTCTGCAAGTGGCCAAGTGTTCTTTGGGAAGAGGAGGGTGCTGAGCCGGGCAGAGGCTTTCCCAGCACCAGGAGGCACCTGTATTTTGCAGGGAAAACCCAAGCAAGACACTGTGTTCCCACAGAGGATGGGGAAGGAGGATGCTAAAGGCAACCAAGAGCCCCAAGGGAAGGATGAGGGATGGGTGATGGTGGAGTCCAGCAGCCCCTTACACTGTGCAGTCCTCTGGCTCCCGCTCAGCCACGTGTCCCTCCTCGAAGGCCAAGTCAGTGAACTCCAGGGAATGGTACTCGCCCAGATTGACAGGACACGAGCGCAACGCTCCGCTCCGCACTCGCCACAGCCTGACGTTGTCCCGGCCACACGACACCATCCTGTCCAGGGAAGGACTGTGTGAGAGCCGGGGCAGGACTCCCCAAGCCCCCTGTGAAAGCTCAGCATCCCAAGGGCCACCAGGCTCAATGGTGAGGACCAAGAACAAGAACGGCAACCTGGTAGCTTCAGCCATGCCAGAACCACCCCTACCTGGTATCATCAAAGAAAGCAATCTTCAAGGCCTGGATGTCCACATCTGTGTGTGCCTTGGCCAGCACGGCCACCTCTCCACCGCGGGTCACTTGAGCAGTGTTCCACACCACCACCTTCTGAAGCAAGAGATACAACGGCAGAGCTGCTCAAATGTGAAAACTTTGGCAGCAAAAAGAGCTTTTCATCACAGCAGCTCACAAGCTGCACATACAGGAGCCTGCTCCAGAGCTGGGCACAAAGTATTGATAACGGAATTGAAGCAGGGAAAAAGAAAAAAACCCTAAACCTCTCGTATGGAGGGTCTAGGACAATCCAGCAGCTTTCCAAAGCGTCGTGGCAATATACTTGGCTGGAATCTGTAATTATAGGCTCTAAATCCCTGGGCTGCCTGGCAATGGGACTTTGAGAGAAAATCCACAGAGTGGGAATTCTGTCTGCTGAGATGCAAGAGCTGCACTGGTGCTGAGCCGCTCCGCAGGAGCTGGAGGCAGCACGAGTGCGGCCTCACGGGCTCTTACAGCACTTCAGTGCAGGTTTGTGTGCCCCATTGTGAGGGGTGAGAGGGGCACACACTTCCCCCAAAGGAAAGGGGCAGATGGGTGAAGAAATACAAGGGGTTTGTTGCTCTGCATTTCAGCGCAACGTTAATAAAAACCCAATCCAGCATCTCCTGAAAGGCCAGGGCAGGCTGAGGCATCACCCTGGGAGAGGCACTGCTGACCAGTTCCCCCCCAGCAACCCTTGTGCTCCCATCCTGCTTTCACCCTATTGATCTCCCCTCTCTGCTTTCAGCTCCCACCCAGATCACAGACTGCTGCTGCCTGCTGGGATGAGAAATGGAGCACTGGTGGTTTCTTCCTGTGGGCAGTTTGTCGTTAGCGCTGACACAGCTAATTGCTGCTGGCTGGCAGTCAGGGATCAGGGGATGAAAACTGTTCCACTACTAAAGCAAAACCCCCAGACCCAGGAAACAATTGTATTTTTGACTGCTACACATGGGATCTATGTCATCCCCTTGCTACATCGGTGGGTGGCAGCTTCAGTGCCCAGCAGTGACACCCAGAACTGAAGGATTAACCTCACATCTTTCCCTAAGCACCATAAAAAAAGGGATTTTTCTTTTTAGGCTCAGTCAAGTGTTGAACCTCCCTTTTCAATCCCCATCCCCTCCAAGACATGCTTGCAAGCCACCACAAACACATGTCACCCCCCCAGCCCCTGTGGGTTGTGGAGGTGGGCAGCAATGCTGCACGAGCCTGTGGTGATCCCTGTGTGGTGCAGACAGAACCACACACTTGCCTGGGCTCATAGCTGGCACTGCACCAGAGACAAATAGCCCCAAAGCTCGACCCAAGCAGGTCTCTCCATTTTCAGCAGAGGATAGAACATACACAGAATCACAGCATCCCTTGTGTTGGAAGAGACCTTTAAGATCATCGAGTCCAACCCCAGCCTGACCCTGGCTAGTCCACCTCTAGACCATGTTCCTCAGCACCTCATCTCTTGGCCTTTTCAATCCCTCCAGGGATGGGGACTGCCCTGGGCAGCCTGTTCCAACGCCTGACAACCCTTTCAGGGGGAAAATTCTTCTGATGTCCAACCTCAATCTCCCCTGGGGTAGTTTGTGACCATTTCCTCTCATCCTATCTCTTGTTACCCGAAATAAGAGACCAACCCCACCTCTGCACCCTCCTTGCAGGGACTTGTAGAGAGCGAGTAGGTCTCCCCTCAGCCTCCTCTTCTCCAGACTCAAAAGCCCCAGAGCTCCCTGAGCCATTCCTCATAGGACTTGTGCTCCAGACCTTTCCCCAGCTCTGTCACCCTTCTCTGGT
Source organism: Heliornis fulica (assembly GCA_013399135.1). Classification (NCBI taxonomy): domain Eukaryota; kingdom Metazoa; phylum Chordata; class Aves; order Gruiformes; family Heliornithidae; genus Heliornis; species Heliornis fulica. The sequence goes on from VXBZ01000523.1 coordinate 97,638, forward strand.
TACACTCCAGCATCTCAACATCCTTCCTGGAGTGAGTGGCCCTGAACTGCACACTACCAAAAGGACATGCAGACACATGCAAAGTGTCAGGTAACAGGGAAGTGTTTTCTAAGCACATAAGAAAAGGATCTATCTCCCTCTGACCATGGTGAAGAACATGTCTAGAAAAGCCCAGAGCAGGGATCTGTCTGCAAATTAACTACATGACCTAGAAGTGCCACCTTGAGTTGCTTGTTTGCAGGGTGGGGAAAGCTCCAAAGCCAAGTGTGACTCCTCACCGTTTTGCCGTGCCTGTCCCTTCCGACACCGCACAGGACGGCTCCGCTGTAGGAGAAGCTGCAGGAAGAGGCCACCCAGTGAAATACAGCTCCTTGTGCCCCGAGCACGTCTCAGCAGGGAATAAAAGGAGACAAGGTGGGGTACAGGGAGTCAGGAACACCTGAGGGATAAGCTTGGGAGGGAGCTGGCAGCGGCTCAGCTGTTCCAGGCTGGCTGCCAGCTGGTCTTGGTGATAAACACAGGTAACTCACCCCTGGTTTATCACACACGAACAGCACAGAAAAGCCACCGTGCTGTGTCGCTTCACCCACCCAACTCCCCGTGCCTGGGATCAGACACTCACCTCAGGGATGACAGGGAGCAGATGTGGGTTTTGAACACCGAGAGGCAGCTGCCCGTGGAGAAGTCCCAGAGCCGCAGCAGGCTGAGGGGACCAGCCTGTGCAGAAGCCAGCAAGGTGCTGTTCCCATTGAAGGCCAGTGCTGACACCTGTGGGAAGCATCGTGTTAGAGGGTCTCAAGGAGCCAGAGGGGCAGAGCGTGCGAGTTCACTGGTGATACCAAACTGGGAGGAGTGGCTGTGCTGCTGTTGAGTGAGGTCAGGACAGGCTGCAGAGTCAGGGGAAGAGGAACCAAGTGAGGTTCAGCCAGGGGGAGTGCAGGGTCCTGGCCCAGGGAGGAACAACCATCAGCACCAGTATGGGTAGAGGGGGCCTGCTGGGAAGCAGCGCTGCGGAGAAGAACCTGGCAGTCCTGGAGGAGAAGCAGCTCTCCAGGCCCAGCAATGCCTCCTCAGGGCCAAGAGACTGATGGGATCTGGGGGCCTTGAGAAGATCCTGGACAGCAGGATGAGAGAGGTTCTCCTTCCCCTCTGCTCTGCCCTGCTGAGGCCACAGCTGGACTTGGGGATCCAGTGCTGTGTACCCCAGTTCAAGACAGACAGGGAGTTGCTGGAGAGTCCAGGGGAGGGTATGGGGGNTGGAACACAGGAAGGTCCATTCCAACGTGAAGAAAAACTCCTTCACTCTGTGGGTGCCCTGGGACAGGCTGCCCAGAGAGGTCAGGGAGTCCCCTTCTCTGGGAGATCCCAAACCTGCCTGGACACCATCGCGTGCAGCCTGATGGAGGTGGTCCAGCTTTAGTGAGGGGTTGGAGCAGGTGATCTCCAGAGGTCCCTGCCAACCCCACCAGTCTGGGATCCTGTAAGGTCTGGGACTGGGGAGGGCACAGTGCCGCTGCAGGGCTTTGTAACAGTTAAGCTCACCTTATCCGTGTGTCCAGTGAAGAATCTCTGCTCTCCAGTCTGGATCTGCAGGGTCACTATAACAGCATGGCAGGGGTAGACCACTGCAGCATTGTCATGAGTCCACAGCGCCTGCAGGACCGAGACAAGAGCAAGGGGGCTGCAGAACCTCCAGTGGTGCCCCAGGCTGGATCAACAGAGATTTCTTAAACAGGTGGGAGACTTGGAGATCTGTTACACATCTTGTAGAGGCATCCTTTCACCCCCACAAGCACTCTCCTAATTAGCAAAGGTACAATAAAAGCCCAGCCACGTACATTCAGTGGATTTACCATCCCAACCCTGTCTAGCTCCAGGTCTGGAGGTTGGTATCCCTGTCTGTGGCAGTGGGGTTGGAACACAATGATCTCTGGGGTCCCTTTCAACCCAGACCAGTCTGATACTACATGAACAGCCAATACAAAGAAAACGATGTTGGCAGAGCCTTGAACAGGCTGACCCAAACCAACCCTTTCTTTAACACAGTCCACAAGCTGGACTCCTCACAGTGCCTCAGGGAAGCCATCCAAACCACAGCCCTTCCTTTCCAGGCTCCCACAGAGCAGCTCTTAACGGGCTAATATGCAGAAGCCACAAGATCTGAAAGAGCCCCAGTAATTTCGAGTTCAGTGGAAGATCCAGGTGCCAAGTCATGCCTATCTGCTTTGGGGCTGTTCCCCACCATCAAGATGTGCAGGAAGGGTGGCACTCAGCTGCCTTTCGTGCCTCAAAAAAGACCCAACCCAAAACCAACCCTATAACCCCATCTGTGATTCCATGAACTCCACAAACTGTCTGATCTACTGACCCACTTGGTGCTGCAGCCTCCAAAGCCAATAATCGTCCTCAGCTTCAGGATGGGATCTGGTAAGAGCCTCTGGAAAAAAAACAACAGAAACCAACAGACAGCATGGTCACATCTAGAGCAGGGCTGAGGTCCTCAGCCCATGCAGCTCCCCTGACCCCCCTGATAAGTTTCTCTCTAAGGCATAGAAGCAGCTTTGGGTTCTCTCCATTAAGGGGATGGCTTGAAAATATTTAACCCGGGAGAAGTCAAATCTGGAAGGAAGGAGGAGCTGGGATTTCCCAGAGTTAAGCAGCTCTCCCACCCATACTGGGGGGTGGGGAGGGGGTCATGGCCAGCCCTTCCCTGCATGTTGGTGGTGCCCTGAGAGCCAGTGGGCGCTACAGGCAGAGGCTCTCCTGTCAGACATCACACCTGGTCCAGGGCCCTTCCCATACACACAAATCACTAAACCTACATCACTGATTTAAGGTGAGACATTCCAACACAGGGTCCCTCGTGCAAGGCACATAAGGAGGGGAGAGCAAGTCGGAAATAACGGCCCAGCAAAAGGACTTGAATGGATTGACTGAACCTCCAGCCTGCAGCCTGCACTCCCTCAGCTGCTTCTACTGGGCTCACAAGCAGCAGCCATGAGCGTCCCAAAGCCACCCTTGGGCTGCTGCAGCTCCTCACCCACCTCCTGTGAGCCACTGCGGATGGCTCGTGTGGCTCGCTCGCTCCTCCGGTGAGCGTACACGTGGATGCTGCTGTCACTGACAGGCACTGACCGCCCCACATCCCCCGCACTACGTGGCCTCTGGTTCTTCTCCAGCTCCTGGCTTGCAGCAGGCACAGCTCTTGGTGACCCCGAGGCTGTCAGGGAAACCTCAGGGATGTTTTTTGTCATTACAGGACACCGTCGAGGCATCTGTGGAAGAGAAGAACCTCAGATAGTGACCAGCCCTCCAACTACGGCAGAGGCAGATGCCCACATCCCTCCCGAGTGAGTCCTCATGGCAGAGCAAAAAAGACAGAGCAACATGGAGGCAGAACATCACTGTGGGTACCTAACTTGGCCAGGTATGTTCACCAGCCACTCTCACAATGCTCCTAATGTTGTCTGTGCACAGTCCATCCCCTCCAGACAGCAAACCATGGCCCAGCCCCAAACACAGAACCACAGAATCCCTTGGGTTGGAAGAGACCTTTAAGACCATTGAGTCCAACCCCAGCCTGACCCTGCCTAGTCCACCTCTAGACCATGTCCTTCAGCACCTCATCTCTTGGCCTTTTAAATTCCTCCAGGATATGTCATCCCTCTCCCTGGGCAGCCTGTTCCAACACCTGACAACCCTTTCAGGGGGGAAATTCTTCTGATGTCCAACCTCAATCTCCCCTGGGGCAGCTTGTGACCATTTCCTCTCATCCTATCGCTTGTTACCTGAGAGAAGAGACCGACCCCACCTCTGCACCCTCCTTGCAGAGACTTGTAGAAAGCGAGAAGGTCTCCCCTCAGCCTCCTGTTCTCCAGACTCAAAAGCCCCAGAGCTTTCTCAGCCGCTGCTCGTAGGACTTGTGCTCCACACCCTCCATTGCCCTTCTCTAGACACACTCCAGCACCTCAACATTCTTCCTGGAGTGAGGGGCCCAAACCTGCACCCAGCACTCAAGGTGCAGCCTCACCAGAGCTGAGGACAATGGAACAATCCCTTCCCTACTCCTGCTGGCCATACTAACAGTCTCTGGAAGAGCTGCCCTCTCTCCAGCAAGCAAAGGAGGCTCAAAGCACCTGGACACAATGAGGACAGTCCTGACTCCACACACCTCTGCTCCCTGAGGGCACCCGATCTTTAGTCTCCAATCCTCATTTCCTATCTATAATTTGAAGACATAACTTTGCTGCCTCAGCCAAGACAGGGAGGATAGATGTCTGGAGATTACAAGATTCTTGGCATTTATCTCATCTCTGCTCTGTGCTATGCCAGACTGAACCACCCAGTCATTAACTGTGAGGCTGCAGTCAGGAGGCCATGCCCGGATCAGGGCTTGCCCCCATCAGCTGCAAACAACAAGCAGCTTCTATATCCCAAATAAAGGAACTTGAAAGGCAAAATGTGAGGAAAACCAGCATGGGATGCAGAAAGGAAAATGTTTCAGCCACCCCCACGGTGCACTTACAGTTTTGGGACTGGTTATCTGATGGATGAGGGACAGTCGGTCACGAACCGCTTTGGTGAGCATCACTGGTTGGGTCAGTCGGCAGCTGGGGTCCTCTGAGTCTTGGCCACCTGTGTGACACAAGGAGTGGGTTGGGTTGTTTTGGGAACTCAAGGTGTTCACCCAGTGCGGCACAGCCTTGGCTGCTGTCCCCAGCCACTGTCCCCAGCCTGCCCACCTGCTGCAGGACCCGAACAGTTCTTCCGGATGGAGTCACAAGGCAGCTTGGAGCCCTCGGGTGGGAACCTAAGCAAAACCAGATGAAGGTGCCATGCAATGAGGATGCTGCACTGGCACCTGGGAATCTCATGTGAGAAGTCACTGCCTGGCACAAACACCTCTTCACCATCTCCTGTGAGACTCCCCTGTTTTACTCCCTTCTCCCCCAAATACAGGAAAACTAAAGCATCTCCTGGTCTGACCTGCACCGTAACTTCCTCGGGTGGGCTCAGCACCGTGTGCTTCAAGCAGCACTGCTAAACCCAGGACTGCAGCGAGCTGTGATTTATGACCAATGCAGTTCCCTGGCAAAACCCTCACCATGGATGGGAGCTTGGCTTGGTATGGTTACCATCTGCCCTCGAGGGGGTGTTACAGCTGATTGTGGCTCAGCAGGCCCTGCCAGACCACCCTGTATCTGCACTAGAGGCTGAAGCAAACAGCACGCAGAGAAGAAGAGCTTGTACTACACTATGTTAGCCGTGTGAGTGGTCATACAGCACCCATCAGCAGCTAAGCTCAGCTAGATGTGCTAACAACACCTAAATGCTGGTGCTGAAGTGACCAAAATATCTGCACTTGACCCCAGATCTGTCATTCCTTAAGCAGTGTCACCCATCCTGCCTTCCTATGGGGAGGTCTCAGTGCCACGGTGGCTTCAGGCACAGCCGTACCTGATGTAGTTGTAGAGGTTGTGCCAACTCTCTCCCTTCGGCACCGGGAAAGCCATCTCCCGCGGCATCGGAGCGAGCCCGCGGCGGGCCAGGTCAGCGTGCTGGGCTTCGGAGAAGGTCACACCTGGCAGCACAGAGATAGAGGGAGAAAGGTCTGTGACACCCTCAGAGCTGGCTGATATCATGTGTTTCCCATGGGACACGGGAACAAGTCACTTCCTTCTCTTTTTCCCTACTTGAAAAGACCCCAAAGATTACACCCCTGAATAACAGAATCACAAGGTTGGAAAAGACCTTTAAGATCATCGAGTCCAACCGTCCCTGTCCTCTCCTGACCCATCTCCCTGAGCACCTCATCTCCCCATCTGTTAAATACACCCAGGGGTGGGGACTCCACCACCTCCCTGGGCAGCCTGTCCCACACCCCCACCAGCTCTTTGGGGGAAGAATTTCTCCCTGACATCTCATCTGAACCTGCCCTGGTGCACCTTGAGACCATTCCCCTTGTCCTGTCACCTGTCACTGGGCAGGAGAGACCATCACCCACCTCTCTACAACCTCCTGTCAGGTCATTCTAGGCAGGGAGAAGGTCTCCCCTCAGTCTCCTCTTCTCCAGACTCAACCCCCCCTGCTCCTTCAGCTGCTCCTCAGAAGGTTTGTTCTCCAGCCCCTTCCCCAGCCTGGTTGCCCTCCTCTGGACCCGCTCCAGGACCTCCATGTCCTTCTTGTAGTGAGGGGCCCAGAACTGAACACAGCACTCGAGGTGTGGCCTCACCAGTGCCCAGTACAGGGGCACAATCCCCTCCCCAGACCTGGTGGCCATGCCGGTTCTGTTACAAACCAGGATGCCATTGGCCTTTCTGGCCACCTGGGCTCACTGTTGGCTCATGTTCAGTCTCAGGCCTGTTACAAACACACCTTTGAACAGCAACATTCTTGCAACTCTCAAGCTCCGAAAAATACCCTGGAGCATAAATCATCGGTGTCAAATTAAAAATCCAAGATTCCCTTAGTTCTGTATTCAGTGACTCAGCAGTTTCACGTGACTCCTGTTAAAGCTCCACTGTCGTTTTTATCATCTTCTTTCCTTCATGCATTTGTAACTTCATGAAAGCCTTTGAGAGATCAGAAACCTCAGGAATCTGAAAGCAGCATCTGCACCTGCCTCCTCACTGATCCTTTCCAGCTGGCCAGTCAGTTTGAGCAGATTTCCATCCCCCCCAAAATAATAATAGGCAAAACAAAGGTTTTGACCAAAGTATCTCTGCCACACCAAGCAGAGGATGAAAAACGTGCCTTGGGAGCTACCCTGAAACAAAAAACCCCAACCTACAGGCTCTTCTGGCAGGTAAAAGCACAGGGATGGGAGAAGCAAGGCTTGGTGACACCTTTATTTTTTCCCCTGAAAAAAATAACCTCGGTAAAATATTTAATTTTGCTCTAACCATTCACTTTTACAGCTGAAGAGCAAGAGGACACTTCCAGCCAGAGGTCAGGAGACTGTAGTCACCAGCACACATGGAAACTTGCATCAGGTATTTCACCCTTTCTGCCACAGCTGGAGCAGCCTATGGCCCCGCTGACGTCTCAGCTGCAAAAGCAGCTTTCAATCCTGGTGGGTTCCATCCAGGCAGGGTGGAAGTCACAGGAGAAACTGGAGGCCGCCCCGAGGTCTCATGCCTCCTCACCTGGGTCGAACACCAAGTCGCTGGTGCAGAGGTTCTTCACCAGCAGGTTGGAGCAGAGCTTGACACTCTTCAAGTGGCTGTAACGGCGGTTGAGGTAGAGGGAGAGGATGGAGAGGAGGTCAAGCACCAGGCAGGTCCAGCGCACGTCAGCAGGGGCTGCTCCCATGAGATCTGGGGAAGAGAGGGGCAGGGGTGAAAGGGAAGTTGGGAAAAGATGCTGCAGAATGGGAGATGCAAAATTAAGGGAGTTAAGTAAAATGTGTTGACCACGTGAGGCTCTTACGGGACTTCGCATCTCTGGACAAGGTACACAGCTGTGTGGCTCGCCTCAGAGCTTGGAGTGCGGCGCAGGGTTGGGGAAGAACGGACAAGCAGCGCCACTGCCACCATGGGCTTGGCCTGCACCCCACTGCTCGGCTCCCAGGAGCTGCAGCAGAGGGTCTCCTGCCCAGGCCCACCACCCTCCACCCTCTCTGAACGCATCGCATCAACTTCTACACTCAATGTATTTCAGCAGTGACACACCAGCCCAGCACCACAAGCAGCAATACCACGTGTGCTCCTCACCATGCCCAGATGTCCTGGCCGCCACATCTGATGCCGAGCCCTCAGCCCCTCCACAGACAAAGGGGAACTGGAGCCAAGTGGATGTGAATTTGAACTCCTTAAAGAGGTTGGAGAAAGAGACACGAACTACCTGCTTCTCCTGGGAAGACAAAGGCACACAGAGCTTTGGTCAACCAGGTGGCTTCAGAAGGGAAATGCTGCATTGAAGAAAGGGCCTGGCCGTGTCCCCATCCCCTCCATGTCTCCTGTCCCCAGCCATGAGGGCAGGAACCACCTCCAGCCTGGGGTAACCCACCAGCGACAACAAAGCACCCCCTAAATGCTGAAGATCACTACCTAGCCATCCCCCTCAGGTTCTTCAGTCAGGCCATGACAGAAGCAGAATCAGACTGGTCTGGGCTGGAAGGGACCCCAAGGATCATCGAGTTCCAACCCTCCTGCCACAGCCAGGGCCACCAACCTCCAGGCCTGGGGCCAGACAAGGTTGCCCAGGGCCCCATCCAACCTGGCCTTGAACACCTCCAGGCTTGGGGCATCCCCCACCTCTCTGGGCAGCCCCTTCCAGCACCTCACCACTCTCTCCATGAAGAACTTCCCCCGGATACTCAACCTGACCCTTCCCTCCTCCTCCAGCTTCACTCCATCCCCTTGTCCCACCACTCTCTGCCCTCGTGAAACCCCAATTCCCTCCTGTCCATATGCTCCCTTTCAGTACTGGCAGCTGCAGTGAGGTCCCCCCGCAGCCTTCTCTTCTGCAGGCTGAACCAGCTCAGCTCCCTCAGCTTGTCCTCACAGGGGAGGTGCTTCAGCCCCCTGAGCATCTTCATGGCCTCCTCTGAACCCTCTCCAACATCCCCACATCTCTTGAATTGGGGGCCCCAATGACACTATGGTTTAACGAGGCTGCCTGGTGTGACGTACCTCGGTGGCGATGTCCAGGTGGACGACAAAGTGCTTGCGGGGCATGGGCCTGAAGAGCAGGTAGAGGTAGCGCCCGGCCAGCCCCAGTGACTGCGTTCCCGTCCGGGGCAGCTGCAGGTAGTTGCTTGCGGGGACAGAGCCCCGGATCCGGTAGACCGTTGCCTTCAGCCTCGCATCCTTCCAGACCCACAGAAAGGGGTGACAGGAGGGTCAACGCTGCTGACTCATAGCTGGTGTCCCCTCACCAACCCCTCCAGTGCCCATCATTACCTTGAGGGCAACCACGTCTCCCTCCTTGGCGGAGCGCTTCCACTCCTCCACGCGGAAGTGCTTGAAGACGTTCAGGTAGGGACGCTGCCAGGCTGCCGGTACCGGCACCAGGATTGGCAGGGGTGTGGGACCCCCACCCAGACACCCCCCGTTACCCCCTGCACCATGGGTGCCACTGACACCCCATGTCCAGGGGTCCCCTGCCCTGCTGACACCTCCATGCTCTGAGCCCCCCCAGGCCCCAGTGATGCCCCTGTGCTCGGTGATGCCCCAGTTACCCCAATGCTCCGAGCCCCCCCAGCCCCGGTGTAGCCCCTGTGCTCAGTGACACCCCCGTTACCCCAATGCTCCGAGCCCCCCGGTGTAGCCCCCGTGCTCGGTGATGTCTCCGCTACCCCAATGCTCAGAGA
>VXBZ01000523.1:107752-131867 GCA_013399135.1 Heliornis fulica
CCCATCTTCCATGCCACTCTCCAACCCCTGTTCCATGCCACCTCTCCATGCACCCCATCTTCCCTGACACCTCTCCATGCACCCCATCTTCCATGCCACTCTCCACACCCTGTTCCATGCCACCTCTCCATGCACCCCATCTTCTGTGACACCTCTCCATGCACCCCCTGTTCCCTGCCACCTCTCCATGCACCCCATCTTCTGTGACACCTCTCCATGCACCCCCTGTTCCATGCCACCTCTCCATGCACCCCATCTTCCCTGACACCTCTCCATGCACCCCCTGTTCTGTGCCATGTCTCCATACACCCCATGTTCTGTGCCGCAGTGCAAAGGGCTACAGCCACGTTGGAAGGGTCATGCTCCAGGGATGCTGGGCCAGCTTCCTCCCTGCTCCCCAGTAGCCCCCAGCCTGCCCCACTGACCCCACAGCCACAGACCTTGACCGTGTACTTGTAGCACTGCTCTGCCTCCAGCTGCCGTCGTCCCTGGGGAAAGGACATGAGAGTGGGTAGTGAGGGAATGGCCCCACGGGAAACACGTGGGTTCTCACAGGTAGCATGCTGTAAAGAAGCTCAGCATGAAGGGGTATAAGTGCATCAGAGGGCACCACTTTTGCCCTCCAAACACAGTCCCCAAACTATTTTTACCACCAAGATCCCTACAACATGTTCCTTGGGCTTGTGAATGGACACCGATGAAAACCTCCCATCTCTGGGGCTGGTGTGGGAGCTGTGGGCTGGCTGGGCACTCACTTGCAGGCAGATGAGGGTGAGGTATCCCCATACTTCAGCGTTGGTGTTGTCTAGGGCATTGGCTTCGGAGAGAGCGTCCTCTGCTTCCAGCAGCTCTTCCAGCTTGAGAGAGAGGAGAGGTGTGGACAGAAGGCAAACAGAAGTAGAAAGGACCCCAGAACCAAGTGGGCATCTGCGCTAACGCTAAAAGTAATTAGTGCAATGGGAGCATCCAGCAGGGCATCCCTATAGGGACACAGGGAGAGGATATAGGGTAGAGACAACTGGTTATCCTCCATGCCAGCATCCAACTCTCCAGCTTGGAGGAGAAGCCTCTCTGTCAGGAGCACACACTGTATTTACAAGTAAGGAGAACAGCACCGATGGGTCCCCGCCTCTGGGCACCCAGTGGTCCAGCTCCACGGCAAAGCTCAACTTGGGTCCTGATCCCTTTTCCAGCTGTGCAGTGGCTCCCCAGAGTCAGGGGGTGCCTGGTGTGCTGCAGCCAGTGCCCAGGTCATTACTTGCCTCCCCGGCTTAAGTCTGCAGCCTCCCAGGAGACATGCACTTGGCCAAGGGGAAACAGAGAAGTTCCAGTTCCTTCTCTGTCTGCATCCCTCAGCCAAACTCCCTTGGAGGAACCTCTGGGAGATGCCATGGTTCTGGGGGCCTTTGGCAGCCCATCACAGGCACCAGATTCCTTTGGGCAGGGAAAACATGATGACTTCTCTATGCTGACATTCAACTCAATTCCTTCATGGTGGCATGCAGGTCATCTCCAGGCAGGTGCTCGGAGCAAAGCCTGGCTCACCACAACATCCTTGGGAAGGAGGTGCTGGCAGTCCCAGGAATCCCACTCCCTGAGGAAGGACTGCCACTCCTGAGCAGCTGCTGAGAGGGACTGTCCCCTGACATGTCATGTATGAGCATCCTAGGGTTCCACACTGGGACTGGGACTCAGGGAGCACTGGTTTCATGGGCAGCTAAGCTTTTCTTTACTGAAGGGGATTACACAAAAGCAAGCCCTGTGCCACAGAGCCAATTAAAGCACAGATGGCTCGAAGGTAACCACACTTACCCTGTAGCAGGCGATTCCCACCCCCAGCCAGGTGAGACAGGACGCTGAGTTCTTGCAGGCAAGCAGGTAGGTCTGCTTCGCCCGGCCGTACTGTCAGGAGAGAGACTGTTGTGGTGCTCACTGCATCACAGGCACTGCTCTGCAGAACACCCACCCAGCCCCTCCTCAGGAACTGGTCAAACCCCCCACATCTGGTGGGGTTACAGCTATGGCTGGTGATGTTTTGCACCCAGGGTCCCGTTCCCTTTGTCCTCTCCTGATGGCTCCTCACCTCTTTCTCTTCCAGGTAGATGGAGCCCAGGCGCAGGTAGACAAAGTGTCTATCTGCAGTGTCCTCTGCAAAACTGAGGGTTCGCTCATAGCACTGCCTTGCCTTGCCAAAGTCCCTCTTCAGGTAGCACAGGTGTCCCTTCTGAGCCCAGACATTTGGATTCTGCACATGGAAAAGGAGGAATGAGATGAGGCTGGGAGACAGAAGGGAGACAGATCTGGGAGAGAGACCCCTGCAAGCAGCAGGAAGGAAGAAATAAAATCAAGTATGTGGGCTGCTGGCATAACACCAGCGCTGAGAGTCCCCTCCTGAACGGTGTCCTGCCCCCTGAAAGTAATTCTGAGATGTCAGCTTCCTTCTGCTTCCATCCAACCCAAGCCCCCTCTCTGCTGAATAGCCCCCTAGTTGCTCACAAAACAGAACCTGACTCACCAACAAAAAGAAAGAGGATAAGGACATCCATGTTCAAAGGGAAGAGAGAGGCAGACGCTGCAGAGCAAGGAGTCCTTCCTCAGAAATGCCACCTGTCTGTGCAGGACATGACAGGAGGCAAGTCATAAGGGGGGTAATGAGGAGGGCAGTGCTGCAGCCACAGACTGACGTGGGTCATCAGCTATGACTGAGTCCACTCCCTGCAGAAATTGCTGCTGGCTAACATCTGAATTGCTCAAGTGGAAATAAAGCTCAGGCTCTAGGTTCAGACACAGCAACCACCCAGGCAGGGTCTGCTGCAGCGTTTGGGCCGGTGTCCTGCCTTGGGACACCGTGCTGCACCCCAGGAACAGGCCAGGAATTACCACGTAGTCGATCCTAAGAGCCTCGCAGAGACATTCTTCGCATCTGGAGAGATCTTCCTTCAGCAGGTATGTCTGGGCCAGCACCAGGTAGTACTCACAGGAGGGAACTCCCTGAAGGCTCAGCAGCTCATGGGCAAGTGCTCTGTGAACAAACTGTGGAGAAACAGCACACCAGCATGGTTGGGGGAGCGGGCAGACACCAGCACCCCTGGAAGCACACAGCAGGAGGACTGACCCGCACCCATTTGACTTCCATGAACAAAAAACCAGGAGATATTCCCTGCCCCTTTGCCTTTGAATATTTATTTCCATTACTTCTACTTCTGTTTTGCTTTAAGCAGTTCCTTCTGCCATGTAAAATGAAGGCAGAGAGATTCCACAGACACAGACACAGCTGTGTGGGACAGGGACATTCCACATCAAAATTGCTCTGACATACTCAAGTGTCTGAAACAAGCAAGGAATACCAGCATCATCACCATATTGGATCTCATCTCCAGATGTACAGAGAAGAGCACATCTGCACCATGCTTGACTTGGCTGTTCCCTCTGCAGCACCCTGAGAACGTCATCTGCCTGAGATGCCTGGCCCCCAAGCCAACGTTTCGCTCTGCACACCCTACCTGTCCACAGTTTTGCATTTCTGGGCAGTGGTGGTTTTGCTCCCTCTTGCATGTGGCAGCTGGGGTAACCCCAGCTTCTACTCTAAGCCCAACACAGGGCCTTGCTGGAGCTCACCACCAGCTATTTGGTAATAACCATCGGGAGGAGAGGAACTCCCTGCCCACCCCTCCACCCCATGTTGAGCTGACCTGGATGGCATTGACTTTCATCAGGAATTCCACTGCCTTCATGAAGATCGTGCAGGGAGGCTGGCTAGGTCCTGAAACAGAGGAGGGTGCTGGAAGAAAACATGTCCCTATCAGTCCCAGGGTGGGCTTGTTATTTCTGAAGCAAGAACCTGGAGGCAGATCACACAAGACATGACCGGCAGAGATCTGCAGGGACAGTTTAAGAGCTGGCATCTCAGGAAGGAGACATCTGAGCAGCTGATGAAGGTGATGTGTTGGGAGGGAGCTGTGTTCCCCCACCAGCTGTCCATCCTGACATGTGCTGCTCTGTAAATCAGGATGGACCTGCTCTGCCCGGCGATTCCCCAGCGAGAGAGAACAAACTTTGATGTCTCGCCTTGGCATCAGGAAGGCCACAGCTCAATGCTCCCAAACATCTCCCCTCCCCACTGATCACATGAGACCATCTCCCAGAACTGTGCCCTCCCTTCCATGCCAGGCTCTCATCCTCTAACCTTTTGGGACCACCTCCAGCTCCACAGCCTCTTCCTCGGGCACCAGGCAGGACAGGGCAGGCTGCACCACCTCTGGCACCCTTTTGGCTGAGCCATCTGGAAACCCCTCTTGAATAAAACCCCCAACAACTGTTAGGTGCAAACAGAGCATTTGCCATAAACTTCCCAGTTTGGAGCATAATACCACAGAAACAGGGAAAAGAGAAAGTAGAAAATGTCTACTAGGTTTCCAGAAATGGGTAAAAATCTCCTTGCAGGAAACAATACCTGGGTCTGTGGTTTTGAGTACCAGATTACCATGTGAAGCTAGAAACAGGTATAAATGAGGTAATATCCCTTCCCTCATAATCAGAAAGGGAAAAAAAAGAGAGTGTGCAGCGCAGGGCCACAAAGATGATGGAGTGGAACATCTTTCTGAGGACAGGCTGAGGGTGCTGGTTCTCTTCAGCTTGGAGGAGACTGAGGGGTGACCTCATTAATGTTTATAAATATGTAAAGGGTGAGTGTCAGGAGGATGGATCCAGGCTCTTCTCAGTGATGGCCAGTGACAGGACAAGGGGAAATGGTTCCAAACTGGAACACAGAAAGTTCCATCCTAATATAAGGAGGAACTTTTTCACTGTGAGTGTGACAGATCACTGGAACAGGCTGCCCAGAGAGGTTGTGGAATCTCCTTCTCTGGAGACATTCAAGACCAATCTGGACACTTTCCTATGTGATCTACTCTAGATGATACTGCTTGGGCAGGGGGGTTGGACTGGATGGTCTTTTAAGGTTTCTTCCAGCTCCTGATATTCTGTGATTCTGTGATTTTGTGAAAAAGGCCTATGATGTGAGGCCTGGCTGCTCAGACACTCTGCATGGAGCGGTGACAGTTAAAAATAAAGCCAGATGATGTTTCCCACAGCCTGGCTGAACACTGAATGCGACGGAAAGTCTTGGCTCAGGGAGAGACTGGACTCGGTGAGGCTTAAAGGAAGACTTTGGTTCAGGGTCACCACCGAGCAGCTGTTTGGCTCTTTGAATCTATGAGATGGTGCTTTCCAAGCTGTGTTGGAGAAAAAAAGCAAAACCTGGATGACCCTAAGGTGTCACGACCACAGGGGCAGCTCAGCAACCTCGGTCCCTCGAGTCACCCCGGCCGCTACCCACACATTGGTATGTCAGTGGCACTGGGTTGGGATGGAAAAATAAATGCAAAGGGCAGTCCCTCTGCCAGGCTGGAGGTAGGACAAGGCAGTGGCTGTGCTACTTTCAGAAATCTTTGGCATTGAAAGCAGCACGCTGGCTGCTGTCGTCTCTCACTGGTGTAGCTTGTGGTCAGTCTGTGCTAGCTCACAGGACGAGTAGGTTTAGATGAGACATTGTGAAGAAATCCTTCCTGGGGAGGGGGGAGGCCTGGGCACAGGCTGGCCAGAGAAGCTGGGGCTGCCCCTGGATCCCTGGCAGGGTTCAAGGCCAGGTTGGATGGGGCTTAGGGCACCCTGGGCTGGTGGGGGGTGTCCCTGCCCATGGCAAAGGTGGCACTGGGGGCCTCAGAAGTCCCTTCCCACACAAACCACTCTATGACTCTATGATCTTCTTTGTTCTTAGTATTTATCCTCTTTGAAATACTTCAAAATCTCTCCACTCCTTCCACCATTCACCACTTCCAACAACACTATGACCCCACCTTGCTGGTGCCAGGGCACCTCCTGGTTACACTAGGCATTACCTGTCAAGCACTCCTTTGGGCCCGGGCTGGGGGAGCTCACACTCCCTGCAGCAACATGCTTCTCCCCTCCTTCTCCCTCAGCAGCCTCAGGCATGCACCTCTCCTTGGCCAGCTCTGCTTGCAGTAGCTTCTTAGCCTCACGGAAGGCCATTTCTGCCTGAGTATTATTATTCTGCAGTTCATAAAACAAACCTATGGGAGACAGAAAACAGCATAAGCAGACATCTGACTCTTAGGAAAGTCCTCCCCTTAGCCCTCAGATTAGAGCAAGGAGAAGAGGATCAGCAGAAGCAATGCTTGGGCTCTACAGGAACGCCTTGGGCACACAAGCTGGCTTGCTTTTGTACCTGCCAGGGTCCAGGCATCAATGCTGGGTGGCTCCAGGCAGCAGGCATCCTCAAAGAACAGCTCTGCCTCTTCATAGTGCTGCAGCATGGTGGCCACAATCCCACAGAGCAGTAAGCTGGGGACAGGGTGGGACAGGTTGGCTTTGCAGAGCCCAGGCAGCGGGATGAGGGGTACCCCCTGACCCTCCCACCGGGAGCACACAGCACCTTTGGGTGTGCTGGGGGTCCAGAGAAAGAGCCTGCCGGAAGCACTCCTGGGCTTTGGTTGTTTCCTCGAGCAGGAGGCAGAACGCCCCGTAGTCCAGCCAGTACTGGATGTTGCACTGGTCCTGAGCTAACCTCTAGACAAGAGACCACTGTCAGAGTGAGGACTGCTGCAACCACCCTCAGCACGCACTGCGGGCTGGGGAGGCAACTCTGGAGTGACCACAGCTTTTCTTTGGCCACCCCAGCCCAGTTTAACAACAATCAAAATGCCCCATCTGTCACATGCAAGTGTTCCCCTTAACTAGGATATGCTTGGCTTCCTCTAAGACTCCTTCACCTAACCCGTCCTTCAGCTTCTGGGCCCCTCAGCTCCAGAAAGACACAGAACTCCTTGAAATAGTCCAGTGCAGGGCCACCAAGATGATGGAGTGGAACATCTTTCTGAGGACAAGCTGAGGGAGCTGGGTCTCTTCAGCTTGGAGGAGACTGAGGGGTGACCTCATTAATGTTTATAAATATATAAAGGGTGAGTGTTGGGAGGATGGAGCCAGGCTCTTCTCAGTGATGACCAGTGACAGGACAAGGGGAAATGGTTCCAAACTGGAGCACAGGATGTTCCATGTGGATGTAAAGAAAAACTGTTTCCCTGTGGGGATGACAGAGCCCTGGGACAGGCTGCCCAGAGAGGTTGTGGAGTCTCCTTTTCTGGAGACATTCAAGACCAATCTGGATGTGTTCCTGGGTGATTTAATCAAGGTGATCCTGCTCAGGCAGGGAGTTGGACTGGATGATCTTTCAAGGTCCCTTCCAGCTCCTGACACTCTGTGAGTCTGCCAAACCCCTCCTAGCCTCCTGTCAGAGGACCCAGTGTCCCCAGTGCTGACCCAGCATGCCTTTTGGACCAGCTCTTCCCATCAAACCCAGCCTTGAAGCTGAAGAGCTGTGACCCAGCCAGGCTCCGTCTCACATCCTCCAGAGAGCAGCATCTCCCCAGAAAATCCCTCACACGTTCAGCGGAGTATCCTGCTCACATCCAGCTCCTCCCTCCCTGCACAAGTCAGGGATGGCCGAGCTGTCAGCAACACAGGCTCCCCACGTCTGCGATGGTGTGGTGGCCACCAGCCCAGACACACAGGAGATGGGCAAGAAAGAAGAGGGCCTCCTTTACCTGCTGGTGGTAGAGTGATGCCAGCTTGTAGTCCTTGTTGACTTCAGCTTCTCGAGCAAAGAATCGGAGCTGCTCCTCGGTTGTGTGGGACACAGGGGCAGGAGGAGCAGCTTCTTTGGAGAGTAGCTGGTAGGGAGCAAGACAGTGTTAGCCCCAGGCAGGGTGAGAATGGTTCCTGTGACCTCAGTGCAGCAGCAGTTCCCAGTCCAGCAGCAGTTTCCAGTCCAGCACTATGCCAAGCACAGCCTGGTATGGCTGGGACTGGGCTGGCTGACAAGCTGTCCCAGCTCCTGTTGTGGTGGCACATGCTCCTCCCATCATTCCCAGGTACCTCTGCCACACAGCGACAGGGCAATATCCATTATCTGCAGTTGTGACAAGTAAAACTGTCCCTGAGATCCAGACACCTCTGTGGTGTCACCAGGCGAGTGGCAGATGGCACATACTCAGCCACCCTCACCATGAGCCACCTACAGCAGCCTTTGCTAGTGGCACCTCACCCATCTCCCACCATCAGGATTTCATAGCAGTGGGATAGAGATGCACCAGACCCCACCTCTGAGCGTGGCTCAGGGTGTGCAAGTGAGAAATAACAGCAGAGGAAAGCATGAACCTGCTTCTGTCTTGAAGGCAGAAGTCCCTCTGCCTTCACTAGCTGCAGCCCTGTGAAGTTGTGTCCCAGGTCACCCAGGTTTTTCCATACCTGATTCAGGGCAACGTGCATCTGGTCCACGAGGTACACGTAGAGCTCACTGAGAAATGCCTGGAACTGCTCCTGGGTCTCAAACGCTGTGGTCTTCAGGTATTTCTCCCTCACAATCTTCACTACTGCATACTGTGGAGATGGATGACTGCTGGACAAGGCAGATGCCCCCCCATGCCCCCAGCCCCACAAGAGCAATAATATAAAGCCTGATTTTGCCTGACACTTTTACTCAGTTCTGAGAAAAAAAAAAATCCAATGTGGCCCCGATGAAAGGCTGAAAAACCATCAGGGGGGAATTCCTTTCCCACCTCCCAGCCCTTGCTCTCCCTGACACACCTGGGGATGTCCCTGTAGGAGGGCTCGTCCCCTCGGCACGGCGAGGGATTCTGTGGGCACAGCGTAGGAAAGAGGGAACCCCTCTCCCTGCCAGGCCAGACTGCGAGTGTGCAGGAGCAGGCAGCTTTGCCCTCCTCGGGGTATAAGCACGGTGCAAACTGATGTCTGCTCTGTTCGAGGAAGAGCCTGTCCCTCCCCATCTCTGCTGCAACCTCCCCGGGTGACACGAGGGGATGCCAGAGCCCCACATCCCCCTAAGTTACACCATGGAGCAGCAGTTCCTCACTGAGAAAGTGGCAGGACAAAAGAAGTCGGGAAGAGGAGAGCACAGTGGGGTCTGTACCTTTAGCTGTTCCTTAAAAGCAAAATATTTCCCAGAGCTATTGAGTGTGAAGTTGAGCTGACGCTTCTGTTCCTCCAGGGTTGGGAGGTCTATCACCCCTCCGTCAGGCTGCGGCTTCCCGAAGAGCTCGTGGTATTCACTAAGGATGGCAACAGCAATGCTTGTGATGTGGTTGTGATAATCTTCCATGGCCTAGGAAATAAACAAATAACTCAGCTCCACAAGTCACTCAGGCCATCAGCACTAGAAGTGTGTTTTATTTGCTGGAGCCCATGTCTCCCACAGCTCCACCTGACTCAAGGCTCAATTAGTCTGTCGCACATCCTTTCCTGGCCATGCCTGAGGGCTGCAAAAATATCTACATGTAAAGAGAAAAGAGCTCTTCCATAATTAGATATTACTCCTGCTTTGTTTTTCAATCAGAACCCAGTATTTCAGTCATTATTGTCTCTTCTGTGGAAGTATAATTGACTGTAAGTAAAATACATCTCATTTGCTGGGAGCCTTTTAAACTCACAGGCCAGTCCTCTTCAGCAGAGTCTGTAGTCTCCATAATCCCGGTGGCAGAGGCTTTCTGTATTCCAAGCACTGCAATAATCAAAGTGTATCACTGTGCTCTCCAGTCAGTCCAGTGCAAATCAATTCTGCAGCAGCTCTGGGGTCAGCCACTGAAATACTGCTTCCTCCCTCACTGCTGCTTTGCATGTACCATGGGCCAGGGGCCATTTGAGGACATTCTCCTTCCACGGCTGCTCTCTGCCCACAGAAGATGTGTCAGTGCTCTCAGACCATTTTCTGAGAAGCTGCACACTCAGAAGTGCTCAAAATTTCTGGGTGACCTGAGAGTGGTCAGGGATAATTCTGTTCATGCTTGCCTGGGTCTGGTGAAGCACATGGGCTAATCTGAGATAAGAAGCTGTTGGCACTGCCTAGGGGAAACAGAACGTTCTGGTAGCCTCTTTCCCCAGCACTCTATTCCCTTCCAAACACATTTCTCCCCTTCCTATGGACTGCAAACATGAGTGATGCAGCCAGGAATGATTTCCCAAGGCAATACCACCACCAAGATAACACATCCACAAGTTTTCTTTCCTCTTCAAACCTGACAGATGTGTTGCTGCAGGGCTGAGACTGAGAATGAAGATTCTCCCGAGTGAGAGGGATGAAGGCAGGGTGAGATGGCAGAGTGGTGGCAAGGCTCTTGCACTTACCTTCTTGGCTCCTGTAGTCCAGGGGGGCAGCTGAGGGCGAGGAGGAATCATCTGCTTGACCCTGTCAGTGAGAGGCCAGAAGAGATCAGACACACTGTCAGCATCATTGGCTTGTCCTGGGCTCCAGCCTGTTATGACCCTCAGACACCTCACAGGGGAATGGGGCAGAGGGGGCAAACTGAAGTCTTGGACCAAGAATGAACTGTAAAGGCCAGGCACCTACATTCAATGATTGTAGCTCATCATAACATCTTGAGAAAACTAGTTGCTGCCTCTCTCCCTGCTGATGATTACACTCCATGGGGATTAGAGAAGATTTATTTAGGTGTTATTTTCACTAGGTTTGATGACCCATTGCACAAAAACTATCGTAGAAGCTCAGCCCAGCAGGTAGGGTTCACATTTGCTATTGCTGGCAGTCAGAAACACTCCCCTAAAGAAGCAGATCAGCTTACCAAGATGCTATTCCTTCAAATCACAGCCCCCTGGGTCTGCCAGAACAGCTGTAGAAAAGGCACCAACCTGAGGAAAGCTCTGAAGAGTGTTATTGCTGTAAACCCATCAGTTCCATACATTTCACCTTGCAGCTGGGGCATCTCGTCCCTTGGGTGTGTACAGACTCCTAGACACCCCAGCAACCCTGCTTGGACCACTACTACAGCAACCTTTCAAATACTGATCCAAAGCCCTAAGGTTTACCACAGTTTTTGCTAAGATGTCCTTAAGACACTGGATGACAAAGCAGCCTACATTCACTGGGATTTTTATCAAGATTTCCTGCTTGATGGTACCAAAACTCCGGTCCTTAGAACACAATCCAGCCCAAGCAAAAGCCATCCCTGTGATGGCTCCTATCCAATTAGCAAAACAAACTGCTTATTCCCCACCAAATATAAACCACTCTTGTAAGTGTTCTGCCAGCTTACAGAGGCCCTGCCTAGCTGTCTACTCCAGGTCCCAAGCCCTGGCCACTTCTCCCACACACTCCCAGCTCACTCAGCCTTTCCTCACAGGGGAGATGCTCCAGGCCCTTCTTCATTCTTGTGGCCTCTGCTGGACTCTCTCCAGGAGATCCCTGTCTGATTTGTACCAGGGAGCCCAGAACTGGACACAGGACTCCAGGTGAGGCTTGACCAGGGCAGAGCAGAGGAGGAGGATCCCCTCCTTCTACCTGCTGTCCGTGCTCCTCTTAATGCCCCCCAGGATCCCATTGGCCTTCTTGGCTACCAGGGCACATTGCTGGCTCATGGCCAGCCTGTCATCCACCAGGACCCCCAGGTCCTTCTCCTCAGAGCTCCTCTCCAGCAGGTCATCCCTCAGCCTGCAAGCCTTCACTGAAGTTGCAGCAGAGTGGAGATGCTGTGAAGAGGGCCAGGAGAATGTCTGTTCTAAGGGTGGGGGTGTGTCAGTCTCCCCAATTTATTCTTCCTAGAAGGTGGCAGGTAGCACAGAAAACAACAGACACAGTTTCCCTTCAAACAATGGCTGCTGCTTACACTTCTGTTAGGGGAAATACCACCTGCATTTGTTATCCTTTATTGATCTGCTGTGTCTTCTTTTTTTTCTATTCAATAAATTACACCTGCTAAGCCTTTCCTAGACTGTAACTCAGCAAGGCTGGATCAAAAGAAACTGCCTCAGATCAAACAGACACTGGAAGACATGAAGCAGCAGAGATGAGAGAACAGCTCTATGATGAAACAACGTGAAAATGAATGCAATAGCCAAGGAACAGGTAGAAGATTGTGAGAAAACTTCCCGGAAAGAAAAGACAGAATGCTGTGGTGGAGTTCCAGCAGTGCTACTCAGGACAGGCCTCGCTGGTGGCCAGTCCTGACTAAGCAGCTGAACATCACATGCAAGAGGTAAGTCCACAGGGATTAATGTCAAACAAAGCCCTGATGGGAATGCAGACACTGTTGTGCTGCTCTGATGTCTCTTTCTGAGAGGAATGGCAGGGAGATGCCAGCTCGGATGAACACAAGTGTTTTCCCAACACACCAGATGCCACCTCTTAAGCAATCTGGCCAAATCCTCCCCCTGATTCCAGTGGGCTTTGGCTCAGACCCTCCCTTGGTCCTTACAGAGCACTACAAGCCTTGCTCTGCAGCCCTGTTTCTATCCTACATGAATGAGCTGTCAGCCCCAGAATTACAGCACGTCTTCACTCACCGCCTGCTGAGCTCCTCTCGCGATCGTTTTGGTACCAAGGCCTTGTCCAGCTTTATCTCCATCACCAGGAACGTTCCTGCTTCAGTGTATTGCTGTGAAGATAAACATTGCTCTCTCAGTGTCATGCTGTCTAGAGGCATTACTGGCATGATGAAGGACTGAGCATACAGCTACAGATCTTCAGCAAATCCTTTTCAAACCGCAGAGATGCAGCTTGTTTTATAACCTGCCCTCAGAATGATTTACATTGGCAAAATTCAGCTCAAGAAACCAGTCTAGGAAAAAGGAGAAAGCCCAGATAATCAATGTGCTTGCAGAACAAATTCTAGATGTTTTGAGGAAGAAGCCAAAGTATGAAGAAAGCATTTTAAATAAATGCCTGGTTATTTAAAGAGACCTTCTAGCCCAGTGCTAGCCTGTCTTCCAGCTGGATGTTGCTGGAAGAATCCAGGAGAGCATCTGCGTAAAGCTCATCCAACTCACTCTTGAAGAACTGCGTAAAAGGTGTGAGACACTGGACCAGTGATGGGCTAACAGTCTTTCCTTCTCTTTGGAGATGCATAATTACCTGTCCATCAAGGCAATTTGTGTCATTCTCAGCTTCTACAGTGGCATCTGACAACTGGATTTTGGGAGCGTTGGACATCTGTTGAAGAAAAAGAAAATATGTCTCTTGTTTCAGATTCAAGTTCAGGATGCGAGTTGTCTGTGGACCTTACCCTTCTGTTGGAATTCTTGTCTTTGGTGATCTTGTCTTCCTTCTGAGTCTTGCTGGGAACAGCTCTGGAAAGGGGAGTATTGATTCCTGGGGTCCATGACTCTTCCTTAGTCAGACTGAGCTGCCTCCTGAGATCCCGGAAAACACTGTGCTGAGTTTTGGTCTGAAAAAACAGTAATGAGGGAACAGAGGGAATCAAGAGAAACAAGGGGAAAACTAAGATTTCACAGACTTTGCCTCTCTGACTTTTACCTTTCACATTGTGAAACACACTGTCAGGCTCCTACATGCTTTAAGAAGCTATGCAAGCTCGTTCCCCCTTCTGGGAGTTTAGGTGCCTGTGCTCAAGGCCAGCGCTGATCCTGTACAGCTGCCTGAGAAAGCCTCACTGAGTCTCCCTGTTTTCTCCTCAGAGCTGCATTTTTCACTGAGGTGCTGGCCCTTGATTCTTGCCTGAGCTATGTGGCAGATGATCCTGGAACCCAGCTGTGTGCTACCCTGATCCCAACCCTCTGACCTGAAGCCCTGGTTTAATCCTGGACCTGCCTCACGACTGTGCACTTGCCTGGTGATACAGACTGATTGATGAATCTAGCTGGCCTCGCCAGGCCTGCCTTGCAATTTTGGGGGGTAACCCTGTCTGCCCTGCAGCAATTCTCAGCTCCCAGCTCACCTGCTGGTGTGGAACAGCTTCCCTGACACACGCCAGTCAGTCACAAGGAACAGGGCTGTCAGGTTGTCTGTCACACACTGACCACCCTGACAGGCTGCTCTTCCCAGCCATCGCTGAGTTGGACTTGCAAGAACTGAGGGGATCCTGGGCAGAGGATGGAGCAGCTGTACCAAGACTGCCTAGACTAAGGAGCAGCCTAAAGCATCCCCAAAACCGATGACAATGACAGAGAGAGAGCGTGTGTCACTTCACTCCCCACAGATAAACGCTACAGGACAAGTAGTACCGTGCAGCCAAGAGGCCATTAATCACTGTGTCGAAGCAGAGACCAGCAAACAGCCGTGTGCCTCATCCTGCTTTGCAATGACGGCCAGAAGGAGCATTGTGGCAGGGAGAAGGGCTGTAATTCACCCAGCTCCTGCTGCCTGGACAGCAGCGTTATGGGGAACGTGGGCAGAAAAACCAGGCTGTTCATCTGCCCTCCTAAAAAAAGCTCAGGTCTGTTCCAGGAATACTGTGGGAAAAATGGAGATGTAACTCACTCTTAGTAACAGAGGGGGGTGAAATGCAAAGACAAACAAACCTCCATGAGCTACAGCTGAAAGAGCTCCAGTGACAGCTTTTTTGGTTGTTGCCTGGGGTAACGCTATCCTTTTAGAGCCACTGTTTGCTCTTCCCAGCAATGCAGCTCGTGTTCCAGACTGGGGAGAGAAAGCATCTTACAGCTCTCCCTGCTCAGCTGCTGCCAGAGAAGGGAGTGGAGTGAGATTCAGAGCCTCTCTCAGCCCCCAAACCTGCTCCCACACGCCCAGAAATACCCTGCCTTTGAGAAGTCTGCACTGAAAGCTTGTCTCATTGTTTTCCTCCATCACCAGAGGGCTGGTGAAGTCTCAGAGCCGGTCTCCAAGTACCAGGTTGCCTGTGCTGCCTGCTCCCAATGCCACTCTGCACACAGATGCAGAGCTGGAGCACAGCCTGGCATGCTGGTCAGCTCTCACCTTCTCAAACACCTCACTGTCTTGGTAGGGAAAGATGCGAAAAGCTCCTCGGATCTGCTTCACCCCAGGGCACAGCAAAGGCACCATGTTGACATATGCCACGCCGTGGAAGAATATCTGCTTGTCCTCATCTCCCTGGAAACACAGAACAAGGGACTGAAACACTGAGCAGACTGATACTCTCTTTAAGGAAACGAGGTCAGCGATCCCATTAAGAAGAGGCCACACAGCAACCCCATGCACCTGATGAGCCAGTGGCTCCCTGTCACTGGCACGCAGCGGCAGCAACCTGGGTAAAAACACCAGAGTCACTTGATATGTAGAATATCAATTTTATCCCAACCTCTGCAGGGCAGCTTTTCTTTCTAATAGAGTGTGCTATTCCTCATGACAGTCTTTTTGAATTATGGCTGCAAAATTACCAAGCCTGTGGTTACAAACACAAGTGACCCTACCAGAGCGGTGCATCTGGGGCAGAAGTCAGGGTGCTAAGGAGGTCCAAGAGTCAGGGCTAGCAGCAGACTGCTGAGAGTAAGGCAGGATCTCCATCAGTGCTGCAAAATCCTGACACCAGCGAGTGTAGAAAGAGATTTATACCAACTTGTGTGACTTAGCCCTGAAACAGTTTAGGAGCTCTCACACAACCGACTGCCAGGAACAGAGCCATTAGCCAAGGGGCTGTTTTGTTGTTACACCACCCCAGTTTATTTCCATAAATGAAACGTACTTATAGCCTGAGAAAGAAGGCATGAGTTTTTTCAAGGTGCTCCAGAAACCCATTGGCCAAAGATAAGCTCAGTGAATTACCTCAAATCTCAAAAGAGCACTTTCTTCCCAACCCCCTTCCACCAAGCTACCACAGACCCTCAGTGAGAGCTCTGTCTTTATGCTATAAGGAAAAAAATATCGTCCTTTGTCTATTCAACAGCTCTATAAAGCTGATTAATCCCTTTACAAAGCCTCTAGCTCGCCGACTCGCTTTGGCTGGTTCAAGGCTAGTTTTGGTATTACAAAGGCATCAAAAGGAAAATGTTCACGAACACAATGCTGCTCCACAAGCCAGAGAAACACATCCCTCCCCACTTTACCTTGTAAACTTTGCTGGTTTTCCCTTTGCTGGATGAGGCCACAGACATCCTGCAGACCTCGACAGGCCAGTACCGGCACTCCGCAATGCGCTTCTGCAGCCTGAACACAAAGGAGGGTGCTAAGAAGATTGAGAAACCATGCTGGAGAGCCACACCACCCTCCTTTCTGCCCCAGCAGTCCCAAGACATCCTCCCTCTTGGATTTGCCTCGACTCACTCCCATGAGATGCAGCAAAGACCCTCAGGCTACCAAAACACAGGTGCCTCAGAGCAGCCTTGGTACATTTTCTTCTCCATCCACCACTGTGTGCATTTATGGTACAACCAGTTATAAAACAATTGTGAGAGTAACACACTGGGTTTTCTCTCTCCCCTTGTTACTTCAGAAATGAAACAAATAAGAAAGAACATGATTGACTTTGGTATAAATCCAGAATTGCACAGAGCAAGTGGACCCTGAGCTCCCATTCGATGTGCCCAGTAACTCAGAAACCAGCAGGCAGACTGAGGAAATTGTAGAGGAAGAAAAAAATGTGAGAAATCAAACCAGATAGAAGGGAGTAATTCCACACAAGGAGTAATTTCTCTGTGAATCTCACAGCCATGATGCAGTGGAGGCCAAGAATGTGGCAGGATTCAAAGAGAAATGAGAAACTCATCCTGATCTTGTGTATATCTGGATTACTGGTAATGTTTGTCCAATAAAAAAGGCAAATCCAGAGTGTCCATATGGAGTGAAAGGGTTTTAGTGTATTGAGAATTCAGCAAAACTTAATTAGCAGCTCAGAGAGCTGTGTGGGCCACCCTACTCCATGTCTGCTCATCATAACTCTGCTCTCCTTTCCCTCAACCTGTGGAGGGAACAGTCACCCACTCCAGTTGCTGGGAACTTGAAGGAGCATTTACAGCCTGGAGGCAGCAGCTACAGCCAATTCGTCTTCTCCCACCATAACAGAACCAAGCTGCTGCCAGCAATTCCAGGCAGTTAGCTGCTCCCTTCTACATTGGCCACAGAAGACATAGGAGGTGAGATGCAGCCACAGTTTGACCATGGAAGAGGTCTGGGAGCACCCACATGTTGCTGCTCCTTTGCTTAGGCCCTTCAGCTGAGGGCATTCTGAGATGGTTACTCCCCACCACTCCATACTAGAAGGTCCCTTACATGGCAACTGCAGTGGGATCCAGGTAACAGCGCCTTTCCATGTCCCAGACAACTCTTTTCATCCTTTCTGCTTGGATCCTAAACTCTCTGTCCTGTGTGAAACAGCAGATGGTCAGAGGCAGGACAGCCATCTCTACAGCCTGCATCACCCTCCCCAGATCATTCCCTGGTAGAGAACGTCAGTCAGGAGACAGGTGTCCAGCTGTGAGGACACCTCGGCAGAAGCAGTCAGCAGCCCTCCCTGTGGACACCCAAGCCTCTTAGTATTAAGAACCTGGCTCACAAGGAGATAATACATAACTCCCAGCCCAGCAGCAGGTAGTTTTTGGGGGGGTCAGACCTGCCACATGCACCCCAGGGAACTCTCCTGTGGTGAGTTAGCATGTTAGCTGTGTCAGGGAAACCATCCAGATCCAGACACTGCACAGAGGCCTGACTACCCGCCTTCCTCCCTTGAAATGCCTCTGCAAGTCTCAGCCTCTTCAGTGGGACCTTCTGGTTCTCTTCCAGTCATGATGCTGCCAGGAGTTTCGCACCTCCTTTTTGTTGAGCTCTCCATCCTCATCCTCATAGGGACCACCGATGATGAAGGCATTGGGTATGTTCAGAGCACCAGGGGCCATGATGTTAGCAAGGGGCCATTTTTTGGGCCGGGGGAACGCCTCTTTTTCACCAGCAAGCTTCAGGATGCCATTTGTGAAGAGCAAGGGGATTTCCTTCTAAAGAGACAGGAGAATGAAAGGATTTGTATTTCCAACATGAGCAGGAGTGAGTGCCAGCTGCTCTGAGCTGGGTCTAACCAAGCACAGAAGTGGCAGGGTGGAGTGGGCTGGCTTAGAAAACACACCCCACCACAGGTATACAAAGAATGTAGAAAAAATAAATAGCCACGTGGAGAAAACCCTGCCAGTTTCAATCCCAATCCTGCCAAGCAGACATTCATTTGTGTTAAAGAAACACTTCACACCACAGGTCGACCCTGAGTGCTCGCAACGAACACTGCTAGTACGAAAGCACAGGGCCTGAACACTCATTCCACTGCGGGTTAGTGTGGGAGAATGATCCACTTTGTCCCAAGCAAAACCCCCCTTGCCATGCCTGGACCAATCCTCACCTCTCCAACTGCTGGTACTTGCAAGCAAGACATGTAGTTCTGCAGGGGTCCGGTGGAAGCAAACGCCTCGGGGACAGAATAAGCGGCCTCCAGTGTGACACTCAGGATGTTACTGTTTGAAAGCTGTGTCTCGGAAAGCAGGGGCTCTTTGGTGTACACTGTCACTTCAAGGCCACCCTGTGAGACAAGGATCAAGTAGAGTAATGAGACAGCTCTCACTCTCCTGCTCTTCAGGGAGAAGCAAGCAGAAACCCAAGGCCAGAATGCATAATGTTATCTTATTCCTCACTACAGATGTACAAGAATCACAGAATCCCTTGGGTTGGAAGAGACCAACCCCAGCATGACCCTGCCTCTAGACCATGTCCTTCAGCACCTCATCTCTTGGCCTTTCAATCCCTCCAAGGATGGGGACTCCACCACTACCCTGGGCAGCCTGTTCCAACACCTGATAACCCTTTCAGGGCAGAAATTCTTCTGATGTCCAACCTCAATCTCAACAGGCCAGCACAGGAAAGGAATTTCATGATCAATTTGTTGGAATTGTGATATTTTTGGGTTTAAATCTGAGCCTGCTGTAGCCATGGCATACACCCCAAGGGTGTCCTAAAACAATCTATGGAGAAAGAGTCAGAGTCTCCTAAAATGAGCCACGGAGAAGGAACATCAGGGACGGAAAAGAATGATTCTCCCCTGGTGACTCAGAGCAAGCCAAAGCCAGGGCCACACTTTGACTCTGCCCCACCCCCACGCGCTACGTACAGTCTTTAATTCCCTGGATGGATGGTGTGAAATGAAAAACCAGCCAGTCAGCATTTATCATCTCTCCTCCATGATGGGTGCCCTCCCTGCCCCCCCACCTTGCTTACTAGGTAACACCTCTAAAATACATAAAAGTTAATGCAATATCCACCCCCCCCAATTCACTCCATGCTAACTGCTCGGGAGCAAAACTAGACACATTTTCCTAGTCTCGTGCTTCATTCCCTGCTTTATTCACCAGGTACTTCTCAACCAGATGAATAAGAACCTTGCAGGAAAAGCAGTCAGAGCTTGTACAGTGATGGACTCAGACATTTTATCACAGAAAGGAAGCCTCATAACGTTGGGCAGGTAATCCTGCCTTTGTCTTTTTCTGATTTTTCAGCACCACACTCTTCCATCTTGAAGATTTTTTCCAGAGCAATTTGATAGCTGCACACATTAGCATTTCCTAGCACGATCTCGCCTATCACAGGCAACCAGGGACAGACGTCAATGGGAGTAGAAAAAGCCTCCAAGCTGGTAGCATATAGGGCTGTAAGACATCCGTGATGAGCTCGGCAGCTGAGTCACGCTCACCTTCCCATTAAAAAGCAGCAGAGAGCCGAAAGAGCGAAGGAGCGGTTCCAAATTCCACATACCTTGGCCTCCGGGTGAAGGCTCTCTAATGGAGAGGTAGGCACTGCATACAAAGGAGCTGAGGCCTTAAATGAACACTGTCCTGGGAAGAAAGAGGAGAGAGGAGAGCATAAAGTGAGGCCTTCTGTAAAGAAATCTTGACCTGACTCCTAACACTAAGCTGCTGATGTCACCCTCACTCTGCCCAGACTTGGTTTTCTATGGACACTCATTTTGTGTCACACAAAAGGAGGTGAGTTACAGTCAGGGCTCCATAAGCAAAGATCAAAAAGCACCAGGGATTTCAAAGTGGTTATGGAGGCTGAGCAGGTCAATGTTGTACCTTGAAGCAGAGGTAGAAGGTCCACCACAGCTTGGCCGAGAGGTGTGGTCTTCTCCTTCTGTCTCTTCTCCTTTTGCAACACTTCTATCACTGTCACTAGAGAGACAAATGGGCAGGAGCTGGCAGAGTTTCCCAGGCAGCTTCAGCTCAGGGGCTGCAAGGGGTCTGCGTCAGCTCTGGCACATGCTCCTGCTTCATCTCCCAAAGCCGACAAGAACACTGAGGCTGAGAAGCGCAGGCCAACATGAAAGGGGATTCTTCCAGCTGACAGAGATGGGTACAGAAGTGCTGAGATACCCCCACCACCTCTGCTGAAGTGCTATTCTCAAAAGAGTGACTCCTGCAGCAGGCAGGCAGAGCGGAGCAGCTGACAGCACCCACCTCCTAGGATGGAGATCGAGCACCAGGTACTTACAGAGCACAGGTTTTTGCGCGACATCATCCAAGGAGTTGGGTCCATCGGGGCTGCACTCAAAGCTGGTTGTGAAATTATAGTTTGCTGTCCCGTTGGGCAAGACATCAGTCTTGGAGGAGTCTCCCAAGATGGCCCCGTTGTACTCCACACGCACCAAAGTAACCGACACGTTGCTTTTGATAGTTTTCTGTCAAGCAAACAACACATTAAATGGTTGCAGCAACAGACCAGGATGGAAGTTACCTCAGTTCAGGACTGGGTTTACTGGTGGTGGGGGAGGTCTTTGGCTGTTCCACTACAGGAATGGGGAAAAGGAGCAGAGCTTGGCTGTGCTGAGGCCTCACCCTTCCTTGTCTTTAGGAGGGAAATTTCCTGCTCCACCCCTGCTGTGATGCCCTAAGGATTATCCAGAGCTATGGCAAGGGAAATGGAGAGGTCCAGGCTTCACCCTGGAGAAGGTGGTGAAAGACACATCTAAAGTAAATCCCAAGATACCCCATTAATACTTTTGTGCCTCCAGGAAGCCTGAGAGTGTTGTTGTCACCTAAGAAAGCAGCTCCTGAGCTACACGACTGAGCTTACAGGACACTTGTGTACATTGCGTGGCTGGAGAATGCCCTGAAACCAAAAAAGGGCCCCAGCAAGCTCTGCAATTCATTATTACACCACCTTCACACCACTTGCTTGAAGCAGAGATGAGCAGGCTTGATTTTTAAAACGTCTCCACAAAGGGGACACAAGTAAACAGGGGTGGGGAGAGACCAGCACAGCACATCCACATGCCCAGGCAGCACCTCCACAGCAGCACAAGTCCTGAGACAGGCAGCTCCTAAAGGAGAAGGAGAACTATGGTTTCTCCTCCATCCAGGGAAGAGTGGCTACTGCCCTGAACATGAGGGCTGCTGAAGCCAAACTCAGCTCTTCTTTAGTCCTGAGCTGCAGGGATGCCTGACCTCCATGGCCACTCCCTTAGCTCCCTCTCTCCATGTCACTGGGGTAATTAGTTCTACATTGGCTCTTGCACAAAAAGAGACTTCATTCACTTGGTTTTAATTTTCAGTCCTTCCGACTGTCTCCTTGAGCATATATTTTATGAACAACTAAACAGAAGAATCCAATTAACCTTTCTCTGTACCATTAATTATCCTAGACTCCTCTCTCATCCTTCTTTACATCACCTCTAATTAAGCAGATTCCACACTTCTTATGGCCAGAATATTTTTTCATATTATTGTTCTTATGATTGCACTTTTGTAACCCTCTCTCCTTTTGCCACAGCCTTTTTAAGATGGAACAATCAGAACTACAAAGCCATATGCCAAATTAAATCAGTCCACTGGTCTACTATTTTATTTTCAGCATTGTTTTCCCTCCTCTTACCTTCTATTTCTCACCTAAGATGCTGAGCCTATCAGTGTGAGAGGTTCTCAAACACTACAACAAAAAAAACCTGAAAACAAACCAGCAAACAGGCAGGTACTTTCAGTTTCCCCTTTTTTCTTTTGGTCTGTTGCTAGAGCAGAAGCAGGGATTTGCATTTTTCTGCTTGCAGCAGTAGCTGAGCTTCTCCTCCGCATTCCCTCCTAAATGCCAGTTCCTCTAGAAGACTTTAAGGACAGCTGGGTGCATCATGCAGCACACATAAATACAGTAGTCATGCTTTGATTGGAACCAGCTCATAGTCTTGCCCTTGAACCGCTGCCTTTTGGTTTCAGTATGATTTAAACCACTGTAGCTGGAATGAAAATCTGACTTTAAATCCAAGGTGACATCTTTTTAGAGGCATTTGCCTCACTGATACACATTTTCACAGTTAGGCAGAGAGATACATTTCAACACAGCATCTCTGCACTGCTGCTAAGGAGGTGTGTTCCCCAGCCTACGTGTTCTCCAGCCTGTGTGGATCACAAGCCAATCCTCTGTGAGTGCCAGGAGGATGAAGCCAGGATCTTCTCAGTGATGGCCAGTGACAGGACAAGGGGCAATGGANACACTCACACCTGCCTGGACACGTTCCTGTGTGGCCTGATCGAGGTGATCCTGCTCTGGGAAGGTGGAAGCCACAGCATGGCATTGCTGTATCTCCAATACCCTCACCTATAGCCTTATCACCTCACACCTGGGCTGGAACAGGATCACAGCACATGGAATTGCTCTGGCCTCGTTTATTAAACCACCAGAGACATTTTCAGAAGAACTTTACCAGATCCAGTGCCTTCAGTACTGTGATCTGTACTGATGCTGCTTGTGTCGGCTGTGACTCGCTGGGAAGAGCTGCAGCAGTAGGTAAGGCAGAGGACTCCTTTCCAAGAGACAGTTCTGCAGAGCCCTCCATTTTTCTGGAGAAAAAAAACGAGGAAAGAAACGTGAAAATGAAAGTTCCTCACCCAGAAATGTCTGCAGGATACAGCACCTGTGGTTGCTGGCATTACACAGGGCTTGGCTGTCCAAACACCACTGAAGGCACAGGGCTTTGGCAGTGACAAATCTCACGAGGAGCTGGAGAAGGACAGGCAGAAGTGTGACACAAAAATGAACCAGCTCTGTAAGCTTCAACTGGCTGCAGGTCCCACCCCTTTGGTGCACAGGGTAGTGGCTCAGTGTGACAGCCTGCTCTGGGTAGGGCTCTTCCCTCTGCTGAAACTCATGAGATTTTACTCCACTCTCACGAGACTCCACCTGGAGTCTTGTGTCCAGTTCTGGAGTCCCCAACATAGGAAGGACATGGAGCTGTTGGAACTGGTTCAAAGGACACCATGGAGATGATCCAAGGAATGGAGAATCTCTCCTATGAAGACAGGCTGAGGGAGCTGGGCTTGTTCAGCCTGGAGAAGGCTCTAGGGTGATCTTATAGTGGCCTTCCAGTACCTGAAATGGTCTACAAGAAGGCTTAGGAGGGACTTTTTAGAATGGCTTGGAGTGATAGGACAAGGGGAAATGGTATTAATTGGAAAGAGATGGATTTAGATTGGATCTTAGAAGGAAATTCTTCCCTCTGAGGGTGGTGAGGCCCTGGCACAGGGTGCCCAGGGAAGTGGTGGCTGCCCCTTCCCAGGAGGTGTTCAAGGCCAGGTTGGACGTGGCCTTCAGCAACCTGGTTTGGTTAAGATGTCCCTGCCCATGGCAGGGGGTTGGAGCCTGATGATCCTTGAGGTCTCTTCCAGCACAAACCAGTCTGGAATTCTATGACCTTAGACACGAGCCTGAGAGGCCAAGGGCCTGTGGCTGCCAGCCTAGCCCTGTGCAGACCCCACCTGCTCCCAGGGGACCGGGCTCCAGCCCGCACCGCAGGTTTGTCCCTGGTGCCGCGAAATCCCTCCGGAGACACGACCGGGCGGAGGAAAGCCCAGACTCCACCACAAACTGCCTCAAACTGCCCCAGCTGGGGTGGGAGGTACCAGCGTCAGCCCCGAGGCGGGCGGCTCCCTCAGCGACCGACGGGCCCGAGAGCCCTCAGGCCTCGGGGTGTAGCCAGCAGCCCCGCACCGACGCCGGGAGAGGCCGCCGGGGGAGCGGCGGCGGGTGGAGGGGGGACGGCGGGACGCGAACCCGCAGCCTACCTGCCTCAGCGGACGGCCCGCGTCGCGTAACCAGGGCGATGCGGCTGATCCCGCAGTTGAGGGGCCAAAATCTCGCGGGATCTTAACTGCGCACCACGTGTTTGGGGGCGCGTCCCCGAAGCCGCCTTCGCCGCCATGATGGGTGTGGGCAGCCCTTACCTGGGACCCGCTGGGTCCCCCGTTGGGTTGGGGGATTCTTTCCCGATACCGACCGGTATCGGCTGCAGGGACCGCAGGGTCGCCGTGTCCTGTCCCGCGGCCTGGTGTGCTCTCG
>VXBZ01000523.1:162074-202599 GCA_013399135.1 Heliornis fulica
GGTGGAGCACCCAGAGGTGATGCGGGGATGGGAGAGGGAAGGGGGTGGTGGTGGCTCAGGGGCTCGGCCCGTTTCCCTTGGGGACACCCACCTTCCCCTCCAAGCAGGGGGACTAAGGCCGTGGCAGCTGCCACCTCTCCGGGGACGACGGGCGAGCTGGCCGCCATGCCAGCGTGGGACAGGAGATGTGCCATGTGCGTGGAAGCACGCTGGGGAGGGGAAGGCACCCCCACCCCCCGGCAAGCTCCGCCAGCGGCCAAGGGATCGCTGCGGCTTCTGCTTTCGGGCCGCTCTGGTGTTCCTAAAACCTGATGAGCAGGAAGAGGAGCCGCGGTGCGGGGCCCGGCCCATGGAAGGAAGCTGGATCCTCGGAGTCCGCCGGCTCGCTCTCCTCCCGGTCGAAGCGGCTGCTCCCCAGGGTCACGCTACACCACGGCCGCTTGTACCAGCAAGCCAGAAGCTGTCTGATGTAAACATGGCTTTTGTTTTCCCAGGGAGCTGCTCTTGTATTCTCTGGGCTCCTCTCCCGGCCAGCACAGAGAGTTCAGCCCGGGCTGAAGGCCAGGGGTTGGAAAATGAGAGCGGCAGCTCCATGCCCTGCCGCAGCGCGGGGTAACAGTGGGGAAAGGCGGCCGGAGCGGGCTCTCCCTCCAGGACCGCAGCTATCACCAGCAGAGCCCTGCTCCGAGGTGGCAATGGACGAGGCCACTGTCCCCCAGGGACGCTGGGAGGCAACGTGGAGAGCTCAGCTCTCTCCATGGCAGCTCCCTGACGGCCCCAGCGCTGGGCAAGGCGAGCCGAGCCGGGCTGGGAAGAAGCGGCCATGCCCAAGCTCCAGTGCAAGTCGAAGAGTCGCAGCCTTTCCCCGGTGCCTGCAGGCTGGACAGCAGCACCCGTGTGTCCACGGCGGGGGGCCGAGGGGACGTCTCGCCCCAGAGCCAGCCCAACTCCACAGACACCCCCAGAGCCCCGCAAGCGGTCGAGGAGGGCGGCGGAGCCGTGAACGCCAAGGCGCGCCGGCGGTGAGCCACGGGCAGCGAAATAAATAAGGAGGCAGGTGACAAAGTGGGCGTATGCCCTGTCCCAGAGCTGGCCACTCCCCTGCCTCTGTCTGCCACCGGCAAGCGAGAGGAGCCAGCCAGCTCTCCGCACGCAACCCCTTCCCAAGCAGAAGCGGCAGGGCAAGGATTAACTGCGCCAGCTGAATGAGGACATTTGCATTAAGTTAATTAAAAAAAAATAATTAAACAAACCCAAACAAACCAACAAACCGCAAAAACCACCTCTACGAGTCCGAGACACGTTTCCCTCTTCCCCAGATCTGCCCCAGTGAGCGAGTGTGTCGGGGACACTTTGGCAAAGCAGATGCTTGGGCTGGACGGGGCAGCGAGGGACAACGTTGGCGCCGCTGCTTCCCGCGCCGTCCGTCCGTCCGTCACCGTGAGGTTCAGCTCCTGCTCTCCCCCGGAGCTCTGTCGGGACAGTTCCCAGCTTCACGGGTGGCAGGGCTGATAGAGGTCCTTCCTCCAGCTGTCTGCTGCCTCTGTTTCTTCTCCAGGTTCCCTTTCACCCCTCCAAACCAGAAGGGTTTCAAAATAACGGAGTCAGACAACGAAGCCTTGCTGCTGGTTTTCTCTTTTCCCTGGTCCGCTGGCTCATTCACCCACCGATCTCACACGATGCTTCCTTGTGCCTTCATCAAGAGCAAAGACATTTGGAGTCCCTCTTTATCCTCTCAGAGCACCAAATCCACACCCATCGATGAGCGCGCGGTCGGCAGCTCTCGGCCGCCCTTACTTCACTTCCAGGATGGAGGGGTTCGTCTCCATGATGGCCACGATGATCCGGTCGATGTAATCCTGCAAGCGGAAGTTGATCTCCTCTTGCTTCTGAATTGCTTCCATGAGCTGCATGGGAGGGAGAGAGGGAGTGAGTGGTCGCTGTCTGACGCTGCCCAGGAATATCAGTGGGGCTTCCCGTGGCTCTGAGCACCCCAAAGAATTTTCCCCCACAATCTTCTGGCCCAGGATGCTCCCAGCTGCCTACAAGTGGCCAAGGAAAGCTCCCTCAGCTGCTGGCTCTGCTCACTCCCATCCTTCCTTGAGTGCTCAGTGAGACTGGAGAAAACTGAGAGCATCACATCTCTCTCTGGCCCCCAAACCTCTGTGTGTTTCTCCCCACTTCTTGGGGTCTGAAAGATTTAACCGTGATGCTTAGGTGGGTGTCTGGGGTACAGCCACAGAGAGGGAGAAACACGTGCCAGAGAAGCCAAGATCTCATGGGTAGATGTCCCTGCTGCCCAGGGGGTTTTGACAGCTACAGGCAGACAGACAGACCCTGTGCTCACTGCTCTGTCCTGGGAAGAGGAAGGCAGTCACAGAGCAGGAGCTGTGACTTCCCCCTATTCCCAGCAAGGCGGGCTGGCAGGCAGGGTAACTCCTGCAGGCTCTTCAAACAGTCACATGGGTATTTCTTCGGTCACAACAGCTTCCAAGGGAAATTTGGGAGCGAGCAGTACCACAGCCAGGCCCACATCAGCTCCTCCCTGGCCCTGGGTGGGTGGAGAGGAGGGGAGATGCACCAAACCCCCGGCAAGATGCCACCAGAGGGAAGCAGGACCCTGAGGCACCTACCTCGTCTCTGGAGACCGAGCTGATCTCCGCTGCCAGGGATTCGGAGAAGGAAGCTGAGAAGAGGTTCTTGGCTCCCTGGATGCTCAAGTTAATGATCTGCCCGTTCAGTTCATCATTCTGCTCCTTCAGGTTCCTGTTATCCTGTTCACAAGAGAACAGAGGCTACTGAAGCTCGCGGTGCTCCCCGAGCAGACCCAGCCAG
This sequence comes from Heliornis fulica, assembly GCA_013399135.1. Lineage (NCBI taxonomy): Eukaryota > Metazoa > Chordata > Aves > Gruiformes > Heliornithidae > Heliornis > Heliornis fulica. Next base: position 164,910 of record VXBZ01000523.1, read on the forward strand.
GGAAGACAGGGTCTTTCTCCCTACCCAGCGCTCACAGCACCGGGCACTGCGCTCCTGACTGATGCAGCAGAGCCAGGAGAGCCAGTGGAAATGTGGGACACACTGGGGAGATGCAGGGGATGCAGCAGAGACTCTAGCATGTCCAAGGAGCCGGGCTGTCCCAGGGAAGCGGTGGGATCTGCAGTCGGCTCCTCAGGTGGAAGCCCCTAGGAACTGACATCCCCTCTCGCAGCCCAGCCGCTTCCTTCCCTCCCTGCCCAGCCCCACACACCTGCTTGAGCTGCTTGATCTCTTGCTCCAGCTCCGTCTCCCGCGTCCTGCTGTTGTACTCCTGCAGCCCCATGCTGCTGCTCCTGCCTCTTCGCTGCTCTGCTTCCAGTTTGAAGAGCTGCAAGTGCTCGAGCTGCTTCCTGAGGTCCTCAATGAGCTGCAGCACAAGGGCAGGGGACATCTGAGTGACGCATCCCCTGTGAGTCCAGCAGCCCCCACTGGTTGTGGCGGGGGTGATGGAAGGGCAGGGAGCAACCCCACCAACTGCAGGACTCACAAAGCCCTTCCAGGGCACACAGCTTCTCCTCCCTCCCCACACCTCAACGATCAGGAGAGGGGGAGCTCCTTTGATACAGGAGAGCAGCCCTGGAAGGACTTTGCTGGAGCACCACCAACGCTGGCTCTGGGTCTGCAGCAGCAGATGGACCCTCTGCCAGTGCTGCCACCTGCCACAGCGCTGTGACTCCCCAGTGCACCCGAGTGCTCTCAGCATCACCAAAAGGACAACAATTCCCATGCTGAGACCCACAGATCCTTTTCTACCACAGCATCGAGCCCCACTGGAGCCTCCAGGTGGAATTAAGGACACTGAGAAGGGGTCAGAGGGGGCAGCTCTCACCCGAGCAGCCTCGTAGCCCTCTCCTCCTGCCTAACGCTCGCTGGCTCCACGCGCTGTCCCCTTACCTCCTGTGTCGACTCCTTCTCCTTCTGAAACTGGTGTCTCTCCTGACTCAGCTTGTCCCCCATCTTCCTCTTTTTCTCCTGTTCCTCCGTGAGCTGCACCGTGAGGTCTTCGATCTCATCCAGCAGCTTCTGCTTCTCCTGTAAGGACACGGAAGGTGACGGTCACAGGGCTCATGCTCACCCAGGGCTCCTCCCGCTCACTCAGTGCTCACTCAGTGCCGCGGGGAAGGCTCTTCCCGCTGACGCGTTCGGATGCTCGGCCTGCTGGGATTTCATTTGCTGTCTGAGGGTGTCAGAGCCTGAGCACTTTGGCAGCAGCACAAGGAGATAAAAGAGAACTGCTAAGAGCGAGGTGATAAGAGAGGCTTGAGAATAAACATGAGTATCTGCACTGGGGATTTCTGGTGCTGGTGTGGGACACAGCTCAGAGGCGAGAGGTCAAGAGGAGACACTCAGTCACGAGGCTGAATGTCAGACAAGCCAGAATTCATCACCCTGTGGGGATGCTCACCTCGGTGTCAGGTATGGATGTAACTAAGGACTGACCCCAGCTCATGACAGGGTGTAACACACACTGTCCAGCTCTCCTGCTCTGTCCCCTTCTTATACCCAAAGCCCTGACTGGTCATTTACAGCAGGTAAAGCTCATCATGGTGATGACAACATCCCTGCATGGGACATGTCCCCACACAGCAGCACCCTTCTGTCTATAAGCAGTTGGAGACCCCCCAGGCTCACAGCTTCCAGTGTGAGGAAGGTTTTGGCTTTCAGAAAGCCCAAACTACCACCAAACCACCAGCCAACCCTGGGGTGAGGGGCAGCTCCGAGTGGAGCTCCAGCTGCTGGGTCCATGGGGCAGAGCACAAAAAGCACCACACCAGCAGGACATGCAATGCTGACAACCACCCCTGGATTCAGAGGATGGGAGGAGATGGCAGGTCATTAGCAGGGCTTGTCTCCTCAGCAGGGAGCAGCAGTGATGGCACCTTTTGCTCCTTGTTAATCCCATTACCTGCAGGGAAATGCCCCCCCCCCCAGCGCTGCTCTGCAGAGAGACTGGGGATCAAACCTGACTTGTGTGGCTACAAAGACCCAAGCAGGAAGCTCATCCTCAGAGCCACTGTGATCTCCCTAGACTTGGGCTCCATGCACCTCTTATGAGGTCTTGACAGATGAAGACCACCTTGGGGGTCTTCAGCTGAGGTTTGATTTCACCAGAATTTTCATCTTACATCTGCCACAAGCTTGAACAGAAACAAGCTGCACATGTTCTACCCAAGCCCAGGGATCTTCTCCAGCCCCATGGAGACGGGGTGGTGTCTGGGCACACTCTCCACCCCAGCCCTGCCAGCAGCTGCACACTGTGAATCCTGAGCAGGGCAAGAGCAGAGAGGATCTGGGAGGATCTTTGAAGGCTCAGCATGCAAGTCTGCACAGATGTGGAGATGAAGCATGCCCACTCCTCTCCCTCACCTGCATCCCCCCACTGTGGGGATGGGGACCAGCTCCCACAAAAGGGCACAAGTCCCATCCCAAGTCAGGACAGGGCTGCCACCACCACACTGCCACAGAGAGAGATTTCTGCAGGATTCTGTAATCCCAGCTTCCAAACTGGGAATTCGTGCAGGCAGCAGTCTGGGATAGCTCTGGTCTGAGGTGAGGTGCCAGGATGAGAAGGTGGAAGGATCTCACCTTCATGCATTTCAGCCACACAAGAGCTGAGAAACGCAGCTCCAGCTTGGGCACACCAACCACCCATGGTCCTCACCTCCTCGAGTCGCTCAATGTTGGCTCTTAAACAAGGGACGCAGGATCTCAGCTCGCTGTTCTCGTCATCCAGCTGCTGCAGCCTGCAAGAGCAAGGAGACGTGTAAGAAACTCACCCAAGCATCCCATGTGTGGGAGACTCAGCTGAAACGTCACCAGGAACGTTAAATCAGGACATGATGAAGGGAATTCTGCAGCAACTTGTATTTTCGTAGAATCACAGGATTCTATTTTCATAGAATCACAGGTCACTTGGAAGAGACCTTTAAACTCATTGAGTCCAACCCCAGCTTGACCCTGCCTAGTCCACCTCTAGACCATGTCCTTCAGCACCTCATCTCTTGGCCTTTTCAATCCCTCCAGGGATGGGGACTCCACCAGGGCAGAGCAGAGGGGCAGTAGAACCTCCCTGACCTGCTGACTATGCTGTTCTTGATAGCCCCCAGGATGCTGTTGGCTTTCTTGGCCCAAAGGCACACTACTGGTCATAGCCAACCTCTTGTCCACCAGCACTCCCAGGCCTTTTCCACACATATGCTTCCCAATAGGTCACCCCTGACCTGTACTGGTGCCTGGGCTTACTCCTCCCAATGTGCAGGACTCTACCCTTGCCCTTGCTGAATTTCTAAGACCTGCAGGTCCAGGAGACATGCCCAGCCCTTCCCAACCCCACCTGGCCTGCAGGTTCTCGATCTCAATGCTCTTCTCCCTCTCCATCTTGCTCAGCAGCTCCCTCTGCTTCTTGATCTCCTCCAGCAGCGTCTGGTCAGCTCTCAGCTCCTGTTCCTTCAGCTGTTCCTCAAGAGCATTCGCCCTGCAGAGACAAGAGAGAGGGGATGAACCATTCCTGATGGCTCAGCCCCAGCACACTGCTGTCCCGAGGGAGGGATCAGTCTCTTTTCCCAGCCTTCCTCCCACCCCACGGAATAACTGGGAGAAGGAGACTGTCAGGGGAAGTGCAGGTGTATGAGGGCTTCACTCATGCCAGCAGCCAGACACAAGACAGCCCGTGAAATCCCCGAGGACACGAGTGCTGACCAGCGGNAGCTGCCTCTGTGCTGCAGAGAATCCCCCAAACCCAGCAGCTGATGTTTGCTGGGACGCTGTGCTGGAGTTCAAGCCGTCACCTTGCAGGGGCAGGTGGGGATGGCTGTTGCCAGATGAGCCCACTCCTGGGCCAGCCGCGCGCACACGTGGGGCTCTGCTCCATGAAAAGCCAACTGACACTCCTGGACTGAGCAGCTGGAGTGAAAATCTTCCCCCTCAGCTGCAAAGTTTATCAGGGCTTAGAGAAACCTTTGAATGCTCTGTGACACTGTTACTTAACAGACTTAGAGCCCTATAGATAAACTCCTGCTGGGTTTATCCGAGAGGGTAAATGTGCTGCTGGAAGGGGGAAGCCTGCCAGATCGGGAAAGACAGCGATTACATCACAAGGGATCCAAAGGGCTACGCCCCAGCCAGGATCCAAAGGCAACAGGCTCAGGGCTGGCTGTGGAGAGATGGGTAGTAGGGACCTTCTGTACCATCCACCTGGACTGAATGGGTGAAGTCAGGGACAGAGAGGGTCTGTACAGAGCGAGAGTGAAGTATATATCCTCCCTGAACGGGAGGCTTTCTGAGAAGAAAAAAAACTGGGGTCTTCTGAGCCAAGCCTGGGAGTCCTCCAATGGCACACAGGGACCTTTCAGGATGGACATGTGAGGTGGGGACACACACAGGATAAAAAACAACCCCCCAAAAAACAAAAAAGATGTAAAAGGCACTCTCATAGCTATGTGGAACTGAGCAGAGTATTGCAGAGCAGAGAGGGGCAGACACAGGGCTGGCTGTGCCAGCTGTTCCCCGAGCCCCTGAGAAGCGTGTGCAGGATGCCCTGATCCCACACAGGACGGAGCTGATCCCTGGCTGGATTTAACCGCGGTCGCCCTCCGCCAGGGCGGGATCGGATGGGTGAGGGCAGAGCTGTGAATCTTCCCTGCTATTTTCTGTCCATCTCCTTCCTCCCCTGCTGCCTTCCGTGCCCCGCACGCTCTGGCAGCTCCTGTCTGCAGGCAGGCAGCTGGCTCGGCTCGTGGGGAAGGCCCAGGGTGCTGTGTGTACATGGGGGGAGGGTGGGGAGAAGGAAAAGCACCCCAAGGCGACGCAGAGCCACGTTTTGGCTGCGGCGTGAGCCAGGCTCCCTTACCTGTGCACGAGCTGCAGGTTTTCCTGCTTGAGGCGGCTGTGCTGCTCGCCGTTAGCAGCCGTGTCCTTCTCCAGCTCCGTCACCCGCTTCTCCAGAAACACCACCTGCACATGGGAGAGGGGACAGTCAGGCACCTGTGTCGAGACCAGCCGGCAGGGGCAGCCGGAGTGACTTCCACCGCCTGCAGCGCATCCCACAGGCGTTCTCCGCTCGCTCTGGGGCTTCCTCGTTTTGTTGGACTCACTCAGAACCCATCACCACGACTGGCACCATGTGCACCCTGCTCTGCACTGCACAAGGCAGCCTGAGCTGCAGGAGTCATCGCTGGGGATCGCTTACTTCAAGGTGGATGCTGGAATCATGCCCTTGTTTAACGCATCCTTCCAAAGCATCCCCTTGTCTCTTGGTTTGTGATGTCTCTAATGTACCAATGCGGGGCTAAACACTTCGCTTATTCCTTTCCTCATACCCTTCAGGGTATTAAACATAGAGGTTTAGAGAGAAGGTCCCAGAGCCCTTCTGCATCCAAGTGCAGCCCTGAAACAGGACCCAAAGCATCAAGGCTACGTGTAAATCAACTCACAGAGGAGGAAATGATGCTAGCTGGCAGGGACAGATCAGAGGTGAGTGTTTTCTCATCCTAGACAGGGCTTATTTCAGCTGTATTGGCATTCATGCTCAGTTTACTTAAACTGGTGCACCACTCTGAGGTGCAAAGGGGGCTGGGGTACCCCTCTGCTTCCCTCCCAAGCAGAGGTGGTCAGGCACTGCAATGGTTTGCCCAGGGAGGTGGTGGAGTCACCGTGTTTAAGGAAAGGTTGGGTGAGTTACTCAGGGACATGGTTTAATGAGTAATATAGGTGGTAGAGGGATGGTTGGACTAGATGATCTTGGAGGTCTTTTCCAATCTTAATGATTCTGGGTGGGGAACCACAGAAGGACAGCGCTTGTGGTCCCCAAAATCCCACGGATACCCACACAGCAGCAATCAGGGAAGAGAAGCAGTTAGAAGCACATCTGCAAAGCCCAAACCATGACTCCAGGAAGAAGGGCGAGAGCTCTGCAAGCATATTGGAGAAAGGAAACGTGTGGGCACACAAGGCCCTTCCCACGGTTTCCCAAGCCAGGTGCCTTCAGGAACCCGAGTGTTTGATTCTACTTTCACACTTGGGAAAATATTGATTTTCCAAAATGTTTTAAAGGTCTCTGTGCACAGTAATTATACACGAGTGCAGCTGCACACATACATGTTCCCCTGTCCTGTGCTGCTCCAGGCAGCTCTCCACTTGTGATCCAGCAATTAAAAGCCATTTTCAAGGAGTTTCAGGACTTCAGCAAACACTTACGCAAGCCCCAACTCACCCACCTTTAATTTCCCTGCCAGGGGGGCTCAAACAAAAGCTTTCCTGTGCTCCTGCCCTGCTCCCTGCTTCCCCTATAAACCTTTTCCCCAACACCCCAGTAAAACCCAACGGGACCAGCACCACATCAGCTTCCCATCCTCAAGGCACGAGCAGCTAACGGCAAAACCGAGCCAAGGAAAGGAAGCCCCTGGGTCACATCAGGCGAGTTTGCTCAGCTCAGAAAAGCAGAACTCAAGAACATCTTGTTAGGCAAAGGAGAAGTGAAAATGCAGCCTGCACCATCTAGATCCCCCTCCAGCTTGGCTGGAGGGGGATCTAGATGGTGCACTGAGGGAAGCCACCCTCAGTGCAAGCAGCATCCAAGGGAATCATAGGGCTTCCTCCATCCCATCGTGCTGCTTGACACAATGCCAGCTGCGTGGGAAGGGAAACCAGCCAAGCTCCAGCCCAGGGATCCTGGAGCACAGCAAGCCCGGGTGCGCTGCAGGACAGCGCAGAGGGCGCTGCTCTTACCTTGTCCGTGATGTCCTCCTCCGAGCACTCCAGCGTGTCGCGGTAAGACTCCTCCATCACCCCCACGGACAGCGTGCTCGTCTGATGCAACTGCCTACAACAGAGACACACCACCCCGGCCCACAGCAACAGGCACATTAGAGCGAGCATGGCAGGACATGGCGGTTTCAGGTGACACCTGCTACTGTGGGACACCGTCCCCACTCTCTCCTTCTCCAAGGGGATCTAACTGCACTGATCCTTCTCAGGCTGCAGGGTTTACAGCAAGGAACAGTGCTGGGCCCTTCCCACCACTTCAGGCTCTGCCAGCTAACGGGGCTCACCGCCTCGGTGTGCCCAGCTAACAGGGCTGAGCAGGGGGCTGGTACCTCCTGGCAGGTTGCGGCCGGTGAGGGAAGCTCAGATGTGGGTGCACGCTGCTGGGACTTCATCCTATGATCAGTTTTGTGCTTGCTCTTTGGAATGGGAAGAGATAAGAGCTCACTCTTTTCACTTTCTCTCTTTTGGAGCATAGCACGGCCACGTGTCACCCCGCAAAGGACAGAGTACTCCGCTCTGGTTACCGATAAGATTAAGAAGTGGGGTGCAGAGAGTGTAAGGGGAGAAAAAAAAACCCCAACTCCAAGCCAACCCTGAACCTGTTGTGAAACACCTTGGCCCACCTCCCCGCACGACGAGCTAATCATTAGCGAGGGCTCGTGTCACTGGAGCCCACAGCTCTGCGTTGACCCAAGGGTAGACTTGGTGGTGGCAGGTTAATGGTTGGACTGGATGATCTTAGGGGTCATTTCCAGCCTTAAAAATCCTATGATTCTATGATTCTATGACAGCTTGGACCAAGCAGCCACAGATCAGCTCCATCATCTCGTGGCACTAGAGGAGGGCTGGTTGTATTCCAGCTCCAGCAGCCCCACGCAGATGCTGCCTGGAGAAAACCGCTCCGCTCTCCCACTGCCACACCAACAAGGAGCAGCCTGATCGACCCTCAACACCAGCGCTGCTCAGAGCGGGAGGTGAACGGGCAAACCACAGAGGTATTGCCTTTGAACCTCCCTTTTCCTAAGGGTTTGTAACGTGGGCTCTTGAATTCACCCTGAAATCCAAAATTCACACAATATGCTCATACAAATACTCAGGAGGCATAAATGGCATTTACCAAAGAGATGGTGGCTGAGTACCAGCCTTGTTTTGCATCCTGATCCCGAGTGAGCATATATTTAGATTCTAAAGTCATTTAAATCATGCCAAGCACAGCAGGGCCCAAGCAGCTGAGGTTTCTTGGCACAATGAAAACCCGGATAACAAAAATCAGGAAAGAGCCCTTACCAAAATAAAATCCATTTCCTAAAACGAAATGTTTTGGTATTATTCAGTAATTACAGTATCTACAACAAAGGGTGTTCTTTGGGTTGATCTTAAAGGATCTGGCTCTGCGCTGCAGCAAAATCCCTTTACCTGTGTCGGTCCCACAAATTAAACTCGACTGCTCTTGAATTAACCTCAGCCCACAAGTCCTGGTCTTGGAACAGCATCTTGCAAATGCCAGGAGGGCTCAATCCCCTCTTGGACAGGGCACCTTCACTCCCAAAAGCCAGACTCAATTCCTGCCTGAAGTCACTCTGCCAGTCCCAAAACAGGAAATCTGGGGACAGGCTGCTCCCTTCACCTTCTTTCCTGCCAGTGTTTTTAACAAAGATCTAGAAAGCAAGATGACCGGAACTAGGAAATGTAATATCAAGGACCCGCTTCCGCGCCAGGAGGGGAAATAGTGCTGGGAAGACCTGCTGACCACGGGGAAAATGGTGAAGGGAAAGGTGTGAGAGCACAGCAGGGATGGAGAGGCGCAGGGAAACTGCGTGGGTCAGCACAGGGGGCGGATTGAGCGCCAGGGGATGAGCACCATCATCATCGAGATGCCTGTTCATTCCTCTGCAGCATCCCTGCCCTGCTCGGAAAGGAGTAAAGAGAAAGCCAAGACCTGCAGAGGACAACCCACCTCCTGAGCAGGCAGAGGCAGGCAGGGCAGCTGCCCTAAACCTCCGTATGTCCTTAACGGTGGGGGAGCAGGAGGGATGGGGAAGCTGGGTAAGGAAAGGTGAGTGCCAGGTTTTGTTGGGAAGGGATGGACCCACTGCCTCAGACACTCGGAGAAAACTCTGCAGCTTTTCTGCGCAGGGAAGGATGAAAACGCCCCCGAGGGACAAAGGTGCTACAGAAGATGTTCCCTGGGACAGAAGCACTGTGGCATTAAAACCCCGGCGTGGGGTTACCTGCAGCTGCCCCCAGGGACTCCCCAAAGCCCCTGAGCGATGCTATCCAAGGGGAATGGCGCTCCAAAGAGTAAAACAGAACCCAGAGCTGCCTGAGGTGGCCAGCTGGCTTTTTGGGGGGGCTGCAGGAATCCCCCCAAGGGGGCGTGCTCACTGGTCCACCCTTGTGAAGGCTCTAGAGATCCACCATGGTCCCAGCAGGAGGATTGAGCCCAGCCATGCAGTCCAGAGGAAAACATTCTTCCCGAGACTCCTTCCCCGCTCCACATTTGGTGTTCATGGGGTGGAGAGGGGGGCAGCACCCCTATTTCTGTCCTGGAAAAGTATCAGATTGAAGCCAGCCCCCAGCCAGGCACAGGAGTGAGAAATCCCCGCTCCAGATAAAAAACTATTGCAAACTCTGACAGAGTTCAACCTGCTTCTCCCCAGAGCTGCACAACACCTCCAGACCTACAACACTGCAAACCCTGAGAGCCGTCCCTCCGCGGCAGCTAGCGTGGGCACCCCTCTCATCAAGCAGCAACAGGAACGTGAGCTTACCTTGCCACCTTCTTGCTCGACAGTCTTTTATTTGGGCTGTGAAGTGAAGAAAAAAAAACAAAACAGGAAAGAGTTAGGGAAGCTGACAGCAGAGAGCGAGGGAAACAGGAAGCTCAAGCGCTCCGGGACACATCCATCGTGATGGCAGGGGCATGCACCACCCGCACAGCCCGGCCACCCCCGCGGCAAGACCGCCTGTGTACTTAACAACCCATCGACAACCAACCAAGGGAATAACTCTCAGGAAACCTCTTCGCTCCCAGCAACCTCTCACCGGTTGGTCCCTGTCCTGAAAGCTGATCCTCAAGGAAGGGGCTAATAATAGCTGGGTTGGCAGCAGACTGAGCTCTATCTCCTGCACTCCGCTGCACCCCAGCCCTCCCTCCCCTACTGCCCACCCCCCCTCCAGCTCCCTGTCCAGCAGCGGGGGAACAGGGGGCACCTCCTGCCTGCAAATGGACATCTCCATCCTTCCACACACTGGTCTGTGATTCTCATAAAGGCTATTCCCACTGCTTGGCCCAAGAGAACTGCTGCCTATGCTTAGCTCAGAGATTTTAGGAGCTGTAGATCATGTCTCTTTCTGGATTTTAAGCATGGGCACTGTTACAACCACTGTACAGGCATGAGCTCTCCCGTGCACAGCTAACGGAGGGAGATCACGCTCCGCACCTGCCCGAGCCAGCTGCCACCATACCAGAGCGGTCAGAGTTTAGCTAATGCTCAGCGTGACCCACGGGCTGAACAGCCAAGGTCTGTGTTACCCAGCCCCTTGGGATGGGCCAGCAGGTTCCCCACACTGAGGTTAAAAAAAAAAAAAAGCTTTTATCAGCAATAGCTACTTGCTAATACGCTCCTTCCAGTCCTTCGGTCGCGATCGATGCGGCTGTGTGTGAGCGAAGGGCTTGGATCTCCTCTCACCCAAACACACGCTGCCGTCGAGCAGATGCCATGGGACACAGCAGTGGTACTGAGCCATCGCTGAAGGACGGTGCCAAACACGGCTCTAGCCCGAGCAGAGAGGCAGCAGCTGCATTCCCTGGTAATTGGCTCCGTTTAAGGCGGCAAAAAAATCTAAGTAAAATCATCTGGGATCTCATTCCTGCCTAGAGCTGCAACTACTGCATTAGTTCTTAGAAGGAGGAATCCAAAATAGTTCAGGTCAAGCTTCTTGTTAAAAAACCCACCCCAAACCCCAGCAGTGACCAGCCAGGGGTTGTTGTCAGGGCTACCAGCCCTCATGTCACAAGTGCATCCTCAGAGTCTATGTTTCCAAGCTGGCTGGGCTTCAAGGCAGCCGCCCGAGGGAGGAGGCCAGCACCTCTGAGCAGTCACGTGCGTCTCCAGCATCAGCGGGAGAAAAAATATTTGTCTCCAGGAATGGCCTGATGGAAAGCAGTGCCGGCACCCACGGGTCTCTCCAGAGGGGATGAGACACACCAACACTGCTTCAAGGGCACCAAAACAAAAGGTACTTCTACAAAAGTGGTTCCCCCCCAAGCTCCTGGGGGATTTCTTCCCTGCCTTTCCATGCCGCGGGCTCAGGCAGCAGCACCATGCTGCAGGGACCAGGCTCCTGGACTTATTCCTCGTGTAAAATGCCATATATATGGCAATGGCTTGTAAGACTGAAGCTGCTCCATGGGCATCATCACCCCTCTGGAGTGGGCATCTTCAAGGCTTCGCCTGCTGGGCACGGTGCATGGCTACTGGGCCCAGACTTTGGTCCAGTTCCTACTGCTCTTCATCTTCTCATGCCCTGCACCGAGGTCCTCTGTGCTGCATGGGGATGGCTCCCACATCCTCACTGCAGGAAGGGTGGGCGATGTCCCTGCTGTTCGCTCAGTGTGCAGGGGTGCCTGGAAGAAGTTTCCAGCAAATCTGTGCCCAGGAAACCCTGAAGGCTGATGGAGGAACCCTACCTACTCACCCTGGGCCCAAAGGGGCAACACCATGCTATGGGGAAGCCTCCCCGGCAATCCCACCCATCACAGGAGGCTTAGGGGTGTCAGCTCCACTCTGCAGGTAAATTTGGAGGAAAAAGCCTGAAAGGGAGCAGGATTACCATCACATCCAGGATCCTCCTCAATAACTGCACACCCCGAGACTCCTCACTGACCCTCAAAGCCTCCAAACACAAAGGCAACTATCTGCCAGAAGACAGAGGGAGAGAGGTGCTTTTTCCACTAAAAAAAGGAGGTCAAGATCCCGTTGGTATCCCAGTTCTCCTCCCACAGCTATGTAAGCCCAGGAGAGCCCCCACATCCCGCCATCCCTGTAGAAGACAGAGACCAAGAGCATCACCAGAGACTGGGCTCAAAACAGCACACCAGATGAGAGCAGAGCAACAACGAGTGACACTGGCATCCTTCTGCCAAGCACAAACAGGTCTGAAAAAAAAGTAATAAATGACCAAACAGAAATCCCTCCCCACTGGTCAAACCAGCAGGACCAGCCGCTGGCTGGCAGACCCTGGGCACCTCATTCAACAGCTTGTGAAGGTCTCCCACAAAGACCCCTGTGTATCACACCCACCCAGCTTGGGGTGGCACGTCGATGGGTGAAGCTGGGTGAAACAAGACTCTTTCCTGCTGGAAAGTGAACACCTGTGGGAGAGGTCCCCAGCCACAAGGAGCAAGGGGATGTTTTCGGGTCGCTGCTGCAGCCGGCTGTACCTGCCCTTCCAGGGACCAGCAAGTCAGATGTGCCTCCAGGCCGGGCATCATCGGCCAGAAGACCTGGCAGCCTTTTCCTTGGTGACAGAAATACTGTACTCATCAGCTTACAGCTCCACTTCCCGGTGTGAGGACCGCATGGGGAAGCCCCCACCGCTCAGCAGGACATGTAAAGCGGCTGCCCAGGGCAGGAGAAGACTCTCATTGTCCACCAGCATCCGTGGCCAACTGAAGCAAACTCCTGCTCATCCTCCTTATCACAGCCTTTACCACCCGGAGAGGCTCACCTCCTCCCGTGAAATTCATCCCCTTTCGCAACCAGGAATCAAGCAACACACCATCAAAGGAAAGCTGTGCGAGACAAGGAGAGCCTTCCCTTCCAGCCCACCATTCCCAACACTGAAACAGCCACACAAGAGCCCAATTACCTATTCATTTCAAGATCATTCAGGCGAGCAGAAAGATCCTCGAGGCGGTTGATTTGTTTGTGGCACTGGCTACAGTAAAACTCAAAAGCTTCATCTGCGATAATGCTGTGCAGTTTCGCAGCGAGCGGATTGGTGCTAGAGAAATCACAAGGGTCATTTTAACAGGACAGAACAGACAGGGATGATTTTTGTCCGTGGCTTCCACAAGCTGAGCATACATTTGGGCAGCAGAGATTTTGGGGTGAGGTATGAGCCCCCTCCAAGAGCATGGAAAACCTACGTGATGACAAAGTTTAGTTTCTGACATGATTTTCTGGGCAAATTGTCTAAGGAGGCTCCAGCAATGGTCCTGGTTCGTTTTGGTAAACTTGGGGACCTGTACAGCACTGGATTAGGCACTGTGAGCCCTTTGGTTTTCCAACAGGATGCTTTAAAAGCAGTGGCTGTGCTGCTGCAGACCCGCTGCTGGTAATGCACAGTCCAGTTTGTATTGCAAGGAGCCCCAAAACGGTATTTGTGATTCCACTGCTCTCTCCAGTGGAAGGAAGGTGGAAGGAAAGCAGCTTCACCACCTTCCAGGGAACAGTCGGGTGACGTGAGTGTCTACAGGACTGTAACAGCCTGGGGAGCTGATGGGTCAATCAGTGCTTAGTTTTCAGTGGCTGATGTGAAAAACAAGCTGCAGAGGTGTTCAGCGACTCCAGGGAGCCATTCCCCCCCACCTTTGTGGGCAGGGTAGTTTGGATTCTGAGCAGCAAAGAGTTTGCATTACTTTGGGGCCAAAGAGACACCACAAATCCTTCCTGCAGGAAAACATGCTTCTGGAAGCCACGGACTTTAATCAAAGAAAGGTTAATAGTGAAAAAACAAAGCAATTCATTAAGACAGGCAGGTAAAGGTGTGAGCAAACACAAGCAAGCTTAAACCCAAGAGGCATCTGAAAGGGCTAGTTAATCCTGTGATACAGATCCACACTGGCAAGTCCTGGCCTGGGAGATGCTGAGTGCCCCAGACACTCCAGGAGGGCTACCCTGGCTCAGCACCCCTCACTGGCAGTTTGGGGTGGCAGTGGGGTGAGTGGCCATGTCACCCCCACAGTCAGGCCTCCGAGTTTGTGCCGTTTGTACAGTATTTCCAAACTCCCTTAGAACAGGCAACCAGACAACAGTAAGCACCGAATCGCTCATCTCTTCCCACTCCTGGAAATAAATAATTTAAAAACTGTTCCTGGCTGGGAATCATCAGGATCATCATTATCCACCGGCATCGGATCGGTTGCTCAGGCTTCGCAGGGGATAAGAGGTGACAGCAGCTTTGCAGTAACCAAGAGAATCAACAAGCCCTTTCCTGGGCTCTCCCCGCGCTCAACGGCGGCACACCAGCCCCATGGGTGAGTCTTCCTCACCCCAGCCGGGAGGCAGAAGCAGCTCGCTGGGCTGGGTGCATCCCTGAGCAAGGCGTGAACCCAAACCCAACAAGCACTAATCAAACCGGGTGTAGAGGCGTAGAAGAGAACACACAGGCGAGCCTGGCAGCTCCTCGGGTGTGTGCAGATATACCTGGCCCCCGGCCATGTTGGGTGCTTGCCCGTGGAGTGGGCGAGAGCTCAACCGCACTGCACCCCGGGGTGTCCCCGCCTACCCGCTTCACGGCAAGCTGCCGCCCTCCGCGCCACTGTAGCCTTCCTGCCTCCTCCCTCCATCTCCATCCTCAGGAACGTTGGTGTTCCACGGGTCTTCGGTGCTTCCTGACCCAGCATGGTGGTGGCCAACACAGGGGAGCGCGAGGAGCTTTTCCTGTTTCAGCTGCCATTCGCTTCCCAACAAGCGCTGCGGAGACACTTCTCTTACCGATGGACGTGCCAAGGAAAAGGTGGCAACTCGGGAGGGACTGCAAATACACGTGTGAGGACTAAGCAGGGAAACGTGACAGCCCGTAGCATTCCCTGAAGGCTCCTGGTTCTTGCAGGAATCCTCCATGAAGGTCTGGAGCTCTGGCAGGAAGATCTGTAGATGTTATTCCCACTCTGGGACACTTAGAATGATTAGAGTTAGAAGGGACTCCCAGAGGTCATCTAGTCCAACCCCCCTGCAAGAAGCAGGGACATCCCCAACTAGATCAGGTTGCTCAGGGCCTCATCCAACCTGGCCTTGAACGGCTCCAGGGATGGGGCATCCACCACCGCCCTGGACAATCTGTTCCAGTGCTCCACCACTCTTACAGTAAAGAACTTTTTTCTAATATCCAATCTAAATCTACCACCCTCTATTTTGAAACCATCACCCCTTGTCCTGTCACAACAGGCCCTACTGAACAGTGACATGGACACTTGTGACATGGAAAGGGCATGCGGCGAAGTGACTATTTAAAAGTGACGCTGTTCCTCAGGTTCCAGACAGCAAAACCCGGGGTTCAGCCTGAGCCAGATACATCCTGTGATTTTCTGTAAGGTTTGGCTTTGTTCAAAGGCACAGGGCAGGCAGGGCCGTGCCCAGCAAACCAGCACAATCGCGGAGAGCGATCAGCCATGGGCCTTCCCGCGCACTTCCAGATCCAAGGTAAGGGCTAGGCCGAAAGGCATGAGGAAGTTCTCTGTTCTTCGCTCCGGAGGTTTCGGAGGGTTTCTCTGTAGCCTGCCTCCCTGGCAAGCCCTGGCAGCACATCTCCAGCACCGTGGGCCGTGGGGCTCTGTGCTGAGCCAGCTCCTCCGGTCAGAGGAAGGATGCTGCAGAGCGTGATCTCGTGGATGGGATCCAAAGAGACAGAGCAGCGGAGGGGAGAGTGTGTCCTGGCAGAGCAAGATGGGAACACTGGGAGCACAGGCAACCTGGCAGCTCCACACCAATACTAAGGAAAAACTTTAACCCACTCCAAAGCTCCTTCAGCTGAGCAACTTCTTGCCAGGAGTCTTCTGCACTAGGTTGGAGGTCCACCCTCAAGGAGAAGCACAAAGTGAACACCAAGGCTGGTTGCTTCTTTTACCTGGGAGCACTTCCTATATGCTGCAGCACCAGTACAGACAGCCCCACTGAGCACTGAAGGACAAGCCTGGATGAGTCCCTTCTGCCACAGCATACCCCTTCACATCAAGCACTGGAACACTGGCTTCTCAAAGCAAAGGGAATAACAGCATCTCTCTCCTGGTGTGGGTTTAGGTCTCATCTTCAAAGCTGCTGCTGCACCAGCCAAAAATAATGTCAGTCCTGACCTATGGCAGGAGATTTTGCAGCGGTTCTTCCCTGCCAGCTCTGCACAGCCAGAATCACCCAAACTCTACCAAACGCTTTGGGAAGCTGGTAGAAAATAGGCAAGGCAGGAAAACAAACAAACAAACAAAAAAAAAGGAGTCACAACAGGTTTATAGTGCTGCAAAAATATCAAATATGTACAATCCCACAGGAAAAATGCACGTCCTCGGCTTCACTTCACAGGGACTGCTCCTGCCTCACACAGAGATGCGCTGCCTGATGGAGGAACACAGCCCCATGGTGCTGGTCAGTGCAGAGACTTCATGGGCTGTAGCAGGGGATGATTATTCCAGCTTTTACTTTTTCCCCCCCTTATTTGCAGGCTTTATATCACCATACCAGCTCCTCAGGTCACCCTGCCTGGGCTGGAGAACCAACATGTGCCTGGTTTCAGACCCTAACATAAGGAAGTGCAAGAGACCACCACCACAGCCTGCTTCTTGCTCCATGATCCCTTTGGCTGCCTAGAGAAGGAAGGTGGCTGCAGCTTGCACAAATCCAACCTAGCATCGTATCAAAGCCAAAAATCCAAGCAGAGGAGAAAAAGAACAAAAAATAAGTCATCCATGAGGACCAGGTGGTTTTCTCTACAGGAATGTTCTGCGAGGAGACGAATCCCAAAGTTGGGTTGGAATGTGATACTGTCCTGGATGCTTGGGATATGGAGATTGCTCTTCCATACGCTGTCGGGCACCAATGCCACTGGGTGAGAGGGTGGACACCAGTCAGGAAAAGGAAACACCGAGGGGAGCAACTGCTCTTCCACTTCTGAGCCGATTATCCCATCGGATCTAAAGCTTTCCAGGAACAATTAGTGTGCAAACCCAAAGGAACAACTCTCACACACACAAAGCTAAGGTGAAGACATTAAGCAACCGAAAGCAGTGAAAACCCTGCCAGCACTGTGCCGAGCATTACCTGGGAGAGAGGAACGAGGAGCTGCTAAAGCTGCTTTCCCCATTACACAAGCTGTCCGAGAACAAATCGGCTTCATTCCCTTCCCCGTAATCCTCAAAATGCTCCTCTCCGCTAATGACCGTAACGATGGAGTGGCTGAGGTCCGAGCCCAGGGGCAGGTCATGCGGGTGGGATCTGTGGGAACACAGGGGAAGCCGTTAGAGGGTGGCCACAGCAGCATCTGATAAATCCACTTCCCGAGTCTCACCCCTTGCTTCAGCAGCTCTTCCTTACAGCACAATTCACCCCATGCTTCAACACCAAAGGGGTGGCCCAGGCACCCCGGGGAAGTTTGCAGAAGTTTAATTTTTTCCCAACAAAGCAACGTTTTTTTTCCACACAAGCTCCCCCAGCAGCTGCAAAGCAGGACTTGGGGCAGTCAGATTAGCAAGACAGAACCTGGGGCTTGCCACAAGCCCTCACACGGCACGGGCACAACCAAAAGCACAGCAGAGAAAGGGCTTGGCATGTCCCAAACACACCCTAAATATGTTCTGAGTTACACTGTCAGCCTATGGGCCAGGCTCACGCTCACTTATTGCTGTATAATCCTATCAAGAGCCCAGCACTGGGATTTAATGCTGCAAATTCCCCCCTCTGTCCCTGACACAAATCCTGGTGGTTTACAGGCAGCTGCCAAACCCGGCAGCGACAGACCCTGGTAAGGCAGAGGAGCCCTTTCCTGGGAAAACACCACACACACTCATGACAATCGCAGGAAGGGGGAATGCTTTGAACAACTGTGGTGTGTGAAACCTCAGTGTGAGCCTGGAACACACCCAGCACGCGTCCTGGGACGTCCCTTGCTTCCTGGGGACACACAGCACAGAAGTCATCATCTTTTCATGTGCACAGCATTGTGTGAAGCCAAGGTACCACGGCACTACGTGCCCGGAGGACTTTCCTGCCCAGGACCACAGGGTGTTTAAATTTAAGGACAAGGCTGGAGGTTTGTAGGGATTTCATAAGCAGCCCACATGTCTCAGAGCCACAGGTCTGTGTTTGGGGGGGGACTAACACCACCCTCCTTGCCAAAATCAATGCTAAAAAGATGGCATTGGTACAAAACCTGGTGCTTCAGGCTATGTCCCCCATCTTCAACCACTTGCTAGGAGAGGGAAAACGGGGATATGACCAGATTGCTGTGCTAAGTCAGAATGAAAAAAAAAAAGATTACAGCTAAGCCATTTATGATACAAACCTGCACTATCCGGAGGATTTGCCCTGAACCTGCTAATAAAAACACACCAACCCTCCAGCCCCAGCAGCCACAGATCTCATGAACCGCAGACAAGTCCGGTCCAGCTCTTGGACATGAGCACATCCTCCTTGAGGAGCACCGTTATTCCCAGAGCGGATCCGACAGGAACCTGTCCTCCCCGGCGCTGAGTCAGCCGCTGCGCCCCGCAGACCATTCCCGAAAGCATCGGAAATCTCTCCAGGAATAGAAGGCAGGGGTGGAATTTTTTAGCTCGTAAGTAAAACCCAACCCCAACTCTCTAAATTTGGGGCTGCGGTTTGACAAGTAGTGTACCGCAGCAGATCTGATGGAGCACCTGGAAAACCCAGGGATGCTTCGGGCAATAAATAGTACAAGGGTTTCATATACACCTATGGAAGGCTCTCAGCAGCACCAGCACCCAGAGTCCAACTAATCTTTACTACACAGAGCCTAAATGACCACTCAAGCTCAAACCAGCTAAGATATGTTGAGCTTTAACGGCTGTGGAAAAGCTGCGTGGAAGCTCTGACCCAGTCCCTGAGCTGTGCCGGTTGGAGTGACGGCACCAACACCAGCCCTCAACAACTTTGGAACAGACTGCAGGAGGTTTCTGTCTCAAGCTTTCCAAATCCTGAAGTCAAATTAATTTTTTCCTTTTTTTTTTTTTTTTTTGTGGTTTCATTTTGGCTACCTGGAATTTGCATGCATTTAACACACCTTGCAACAGGCACTGCTGCGTTTGGCCAGAGCTCCCGAAGGACATCCGATCTTCCCAAGCCCACACTGGGACCAGCTGGGAAACCTCAACAACACCCTAATAACCTTTAAAAAAACTAAATAAAATTCCCCAGCAGAGCATTTTGTACCTACAGGCAGGTGAATCCGAGGCACGTCATCTTCACCAGAGGACGAGAGCGCACACAGGCTGCCATGGCCACTCCAAGGACCCTCCGCTCGCTGGCCGGAGAGCTCAGAGACCGATTATGTCCCGATTTAACTGTCACTGAGCTGGGCACGCTCGGGTGAGGAGAGCCTAGCCAGCTAATCCCATTTCTTCCCTAATCTACAGCACTCTTTCAGCCCTGGTGCCGAGTGCCTGGCAAGCACTGAGCACTCCCTGCATCTCTGATGTGATTTTTGGGGTGGGAGGGAAGGCCAGGGCTTTCAAAGAGTGATGGGAAACAAGTGTTGACCAGACTGCCAAGCCTCAGTGACGTGTTATGGGCCAAAAAAACCCCTTCTGTGCATTAGCACATCTTAAGCGATGATGGCTCCATAAATTTCGGCGTCAACCGGTGCTGTTGTCACTGTTAAAGGAGTTTTTCCCTCCTACCCTGCCTGCCAGCACCCAGTTTCATCCTGAAACCCACTTTTCCTGCAAAACCTGGGAAATGAGGAGGGCCCAGGAGTTTTGCCAGCAGTGCTTCAGACCCAGGGAAGAAGATCTTAGCTTACAGTTCTGCGCTTCAGGCACAGTTTAAAACTAGTTATTACACGAGGCGGTTGCACATCAAAGGGCACACGCGTGTTTAGGTAAAACAAGACTCCGCCGAGTTCCCCTCCTGGCTTCAAAATTGCACGTTGTGTTTCTGGCTTAAGCAATAGATTAAGAACTCCAAGTGTTTCAGGTGTTTGGATCACCTGAGAACTTATTTTAGAGGTTAAAGATGCTAATAATGAGGGTACAGAAGATCTCCCAAGGCAAGTAGCGATTAACTCAAAGAGATTGCCAGGCCAAGCTCCAAAACAGCCTACACATGGCACAGCCTAATTATCATCATTATTCTTAAAGAAGAGCTATTTCGGTCTTGCGTGAAGTTACGAATCCAAAGAACAAACCAACCAGTTTCAGCAAGACAGACTCAGCCTGCTTTATTTCAAACCCTCAGGCTGCATCTCCCCACCAGTCCCCGTCCACTCCCAGTTGGCCAGTTCCCTGTCCCAGCTGGTGAGGTTTGCTCCTTGCTGTTCCCACTCACCCATGCTCCGGCTCCTCGATGGGGTCCGTGAATTCCGAGTGGACGGTGGAGTCGATGGCACTGTCTGTTTCTACTTCGTCGTGCATCTCGTGGTGTACTAGTGTGCTGGTGTCCTCATCGGTGAAGGTTTCGCACTCGCTGTACGTGCTCTCTGAGCCCATGTAAGCACTGTCAGTCACCTCATTAGCCTGGTAAAAAAAAACCACAAAGAGGAACAATAAGAAGATATAAGGTTTGATTACAGCACAGGGCAGCTCATTACCTCAACAGGGGCTCATAGGACAAGGGGCAATGGGGCCAAGCTGGAGCAGAGGAGGTTCCATTGGAATGTAAGGAAAAACAATTTCCCTGTGAGGGTGACAGAGCCCTGGGACAGGCTGCCCAGAGAGGTTGTGGAGTCTCCTTCTCTGGAGACATTCAAGATCAATCTGGACACGTTCCTGTGTGATTTAATTGAGGTGATCCTGCTCAAGCAGGGGGTTGGACTAGGTGATCTTTCGAGGTCCTTTCCAACTCCAAACATCCTGTGATTCCATGATTGCATTTCTGAGCACAGAAATCCAACCTCCCACAGCCAGTATGAGCTGTACCTCACATCCAGGTGCTGCTGGGTCTCCAGGTCCAGGGGCCAAGTGCCTCTCTGGGGTCACCATGGCCTCTGGGCTGCACATGCTTTGCAACAGTAGCGCTGAGAAAGCAGATTGCAGAAATATACATTAAATAAGAGTGGGAGGGAGACTGTTTTGAGTATGGATTTGTTGGGCTGGGGGGATTACCCGCTGCTCACTCAGCACTTCCCATCACTGTTGCTTTCTCCCACTCCATTTAAAGAGGCCACGTTATCAATGTGAATTCTCTGCAAAACCCCACCACTCAAAATCACCCGTTATAGCCCTTAAAGCACTCTCCCCCTTTCCCATCAGGGATGGATGGGCACCCTCCATTCCTGAACAGAAAACAAGCTGGTTTGTAAACCTTCACCTCAGCAGGAACAGCATCACCACTGTTTTGCACGACTCCAGCACACCCAGTACCTGCAGCAGGCTCGAGGAAGGCGGCACCACCTGGCTTTTAGGTCAAGACACTACAAGCGCGTAGGAATGGGATTTCCTCCCGGTTCTTCATCTTCAGTCCTGCCCGACTGCTCGTGCACGTGGGCAGGGATGGTCCTCCCTGGACACACACGGTGCTGAGCACAGAGCCATCCCAGTGTTCAGAGGAGAGCCATGTGAGCACGAGAAGAATCACCCCCCTGAAGGAAAAGCTCTTACTACCCATCAACGCGCCAGCTCGTTTCCCAGCATTTACGGGATCTCCCCCGTGCACCTTAGAACAAGCCACTGGCTGTGGGACCACAAGTGTGGTGGGACCTGTCAGTGCTGGTGCTGAGCTCTGGCTGGTTCCTGGACACCAGAGGTGTTGGGCAGAGGAACAGGAGCCATCCTGCCTGGCTTCAAGACAAAAAGATGCTCCAGAAAAACCCCCAGGTTGGTGGCTGGGCAAGCAGCTGCACCAGCTCTGAAGCAAACCCCTCTTACCCAGCATGCAGAGCAGCTTTGGGGCTTTCCCAAGAAGGTGAGAGTCCTCAAAGCTCTCTATTACAGCACATGGAAAGAAACAGAGACATGCTGTCCCTGAAAGAGAACCACACTGACAGAAGGGACCTCTGGAGATCACCTGGTCCAACCCCAGCCAAAGCAGGGTCACCTTGATCTGGCTGCACAGGACAGCATTCAGGATCACAAGGTTTGAATGTCTCCAGAGATGGAGACTCCACAACATCTCTGGGCAGCCTGGCCCAGGGCTCTGCCACTCTCACATGAAAGAAGCTCCTCCTCATGTCTCCTCCAGTCCACTTTGTGCCCATCACCTCTTGTCCTGTCCCTGGGCATCACTGAACAAAGACTGACCCATCCTCCTGACCCCATCCCCAAGGAGTTATCAGCAGTGAGAAGATCCCCTCCAGCCTTCTCTTCTCTGGGTTAAAAAGCCCCAAGTCCCTCAGTCTCTCTCAGCAGGAGAGATGTTCTGGTCCCCTCATTGTCTCCATAGCCCTTTGTTGTCCCTCTCCAGGGGCTCCCTGTCCTTGACCCGGGATCCCGGCACCTCACACAATGAGAGGAGTGAAAGAGCTCGTTAGAGCGGTTCGTTACAGCAGGACATGGCGAGTCCCGCTCGCTGTGGCAGACTGTGCCCTCCAGCAGAGCAGCAGTTTTCAGGGCACGTGCTGGACCTGTAGAGCAGGAGAGGACCTGGCCACGAGACACACACATCCTGCTGGCTCTCGCCAGCCTGATCCTGCTCTGTCAGGTAAGTACTCCACACCCCCAAGAACCGGTGCAGCTTTCACCGGCGCGAAGCGGCTCACGACACAACCCAACACCTCGCTGCTTCCACCCATGAAATCCCAGCCAGATCAACACACCCGAGCCAGAAAGGCACAGCAAGAACTCAGGAAAAACACTGGGAAAGCTTAAGTTTAAGTGTACACGGAAGTGTAATAACAAGCACAAAGCAAGGACAACTATTGAATGTAAAGACAATTATTGCAAAGAAACCAAAACCCCCAAAGCCAACCCCAACCCCCCCAGCACACCAATTAAAACCCACCCTGCAGTGGTCATTGCTCCTGGCCCTCTCATCACCTCACACCTGGAGTATTGTGTCCAGTTCTGGGCCCCTCAGTTCCAGAAGGACATAGAACTCCTTGAGAGACTCCAGTGCAGGGCCTCCAAGATGATGGAGTGGAACATCTTCTTTCTGAGGACAGGCTGAGGGAGCTGGGGCTCTTCAGCTTGGAGAAGAGGAGACTGAGGGGTGACCTCATTAATGCTTATAAATATGTAAAGGGTGTCAGGAGGATGGAGCCAGGCTCTTCTCAGTGATGGCCAGTGACAGGACAAGGGGAAATGGTTCCAAACTGGAGCACAGAAAGTTCCATTTTAATATAAGGAGGAACTTTTTGCCTGTGATGGTGACAGAGCCCTGGGTCAGGCTGCCCAGAGAGGTTGTGGAGTCTCCTACTCTGGAGACATTCAAGACCAATCTGGACACGTTCCTGTGTGATCTACTCTAGAATGATCCTGCTCGGGCAGGGGGTTGGACTGGATGATCTTTCAAGGTCCCTTCCAACTCCTAATATTCTGTGATTCTGTGGTCACAGAGTGTAACCAGGAGCTGAACAGCTCAGCACCACACGAGGATTTTCCTATCAAACGAGTCAATGATTTTTATAGAGGGTGAATACCAGTGTGGACAGGCTGAAGAGAGAGCAGCCCTTTATAGGGCCTGGGGTAGCCACCAAACAGCTCATTAATCATCCTCCTTCAGCTCCATGCACAGCCATTTATTTATTATTATTTTAAAATAAGACCAATTGAGAAATTTCTTTGTGTTTAGTGAAGGAGAGTCCCCCCCTCCTGTAATACCAGCTGAGATGAGATTTTGAACACAAGAGCCCTATTAAAATTAAACCCACACGGTCAATGAATTAAGAGGCAGCTGAAACTGTAAACAAAGTCCTTCTCCTGAGCACCAGCGTGGAGAACTTTGCTTTACATTTCATCACAGATTAAGTAGCTAAACCTTCCTAAAGATGCACAGAGGAGATAGGCAACACGAGGGGACCTGGGTAAAGTCTTACCAAATCCTGACAAGCAAAGCAAAGCCCCTGGGCAAAGGTGCAGCTGCAGAAAACTCTTTTTTTTATGGCCTTGCAAGCAGCTCGTTTGTGCACTGACCCCTGCCACATCTGTCTGGCACAATTTGCCTCTTCGTGAGGAGGCAGAAGGGAAGCACTTTTCCAACAATACCTATTAAGTTGTCTGTGGACTTGGGACAGCTCAGCTAGGTACAAGTGTCCTGGGGGACTCGCCAGGAATGTCCCCATCATGTTCAGAGCAGGGCTGGTATCACTGTGATCAGTGTGTTTCAAGTTTTGATAAGATGAAACATACCCTTAGACACTTGGTATTGGCCTACCAATCCTTAAAGGGGTCCTACAGGACAGTGGGAGAGGGACTGTTCCCCAGGAAGGGCAGAGACAGGACAAGGGGCAATGGCTTCAATCTGGAAGAGGGCAGGGTCAGATCAGATGTTAGGAAGAAATTCTTTACTCTGTGGGTGGTGAGGCCCTGGCACAGGGTGCCCAGAGAGGCTGTGGAAGCCCCATCCCTGGCAGAGTTCAAGACCAGGTTGGATGGAGCTTTGGGTAATCTGGGCGAGTGAAGGTATCCCTGCCCATGGCAAGGAATTGTGACTTGATGGGCTTTGAGGTCCCTTCCAACCCAAACCAGTCTGGGATTATATGATTCAAGTGAACCTTGGATCTTAAAAGTGGGACACATGCACACACCACCCTGAACTCACATGGGATCACAGTTCAACTCCGGTTCCCATCCCCACCTCCAGTTTCCCCACGACTTCTTTCCTCCAAACCCATCTGCCCCTGCTGGGCAGGACACTGGCCATCCAGGCACATCTCTGCCTCTTCAAACACCTTCAACAAATTGCTGGGGGCTTGAAAGCCCAGCAGCTAGCCCTCCTCTTCCAGAAGGAAATAAACGGATTAAATCATCCTCGGGGTGACGTAATGTGCCCTGATAAAATGGGTGAGGTGATGAAACACCTTCAGAAGACCTCTCCAGCAGAGTTTCACCTGCTCCAGGCATTGGATTAAATGTTGTAAAGCACTGTCTAACATTCATCAGGGGAAATAAGAAACCTGCTTGAGCAGAAGGATAGGAAACAAAACTATTTAGGAGTCACCTGCAAGGTCTAGGCAGGGATAAGCTAAGTTCTGACCTGTGACGGGTAAGTCCAAGCTTTGGTAAGGCTGCCTTGGAGAGAAGAGCGAAGTCTGGCTCCTAGGGTAGGTCCTCCCAGGCATTATCTACAGGACCTGTCCCCTGTTCATGCCTGGAGCCTTCCCAGCATCGCAAAGCTCTGCTGTCCTTGGCCACAAACACTTGGAAGGTCACGAAGGGAAACGGAGGGGGAGCAAAAGGAAAAACAACTCTGTTTTCCCAGCAAGCGTGAGTGTATTTGTGCTGAACTCTGACTGCACACAGGACAGGCGGGAGGAGACGGATGAAAACCACCTTCCACAAACACCCTTGCCTGCAGACCAGTGCCAGGCTGGGAACGCTGCCCTGTCTGGAGCTGAGCCTACACGTGAGCACCCCGAGACCCACACACCATGCCTGCATCCGAAGGAAGGGGTGAAGAGCATCCAACCTGCTCGGGGCAGCAGCCCACACCACAGAGGTAGCCCGGCCAGCGATGCCGAGCCCAGCATGGCTAATAACACTGCGGCATCAGCCTGCTGGACACACACAGCCACCTGCCTGGTCTTGCAGCAGACAATCTGCACCTAAATTGGCTTTAAATTGATTTAAAGCTGGGAGAATGGAGGGTAGAGTGAGTTTATAATCCCATCTGAGTCTGTGTTAATGCAACCACCTCCAAAGCCCTGAAACACCCCACGGCATCTCAGCCATTGAGTGCTGACAGGCAGGAGCCCACCACACCACTGAGTGATGCCACAGTGGAGGCTGCCACGGTCACCATCTTCCCCCTCTTCCCATGCATGTGGGCAATCTCTGCCTTTCAGAAAAGCCAGGGAGCCTGCCCTCAGCCCAGGGTGGAGGTAACTCCCCTGAAATCAGGTTTCGAGGCGGCTACACTCAGTAATATCCCTTCGGGCTGGGCAAGAGAACCGCCCTGCCAGAGCAAGCTGAAAACACCCTCTGATAGCACCCAGCTCCTAGAACAACTCTCACAAACCATTCCCAGGCTCCCAACAGCCTGCAGCCACCATCCCTCCTGGCCCAGCTCCCCGCAAGACCACCCAGGCAGACAGCACTATGAAGGTACCACCACACGGACATACACTATGAGGAGGAAGGACCACCCCACATCACGCAGACGCCCAACCTGCCTCTCTTCCCAGCACCTCCAGAGGCTGGAGACCTCCCTCCTAGAAACCCAATCCTGCCCCATTTCACACCAGCTCCCCGAACCCACCTGCGGACACATGGCCTCCTCGCCCAAGTCCAACCCGGCTCCAGAAGCGAGCGTGGCCAGGAGCTGCATCTGCAAAGCGGGAGGGAAGCAAAGTCCAGGCCCTGCCGGGCGCAAGGCTTACCGACTCAGCGCCGGCCCCAACAGAGCGCCTTTTGTTCCCGGCCTCCGTGATAAGGAGCGGCGAGCTACTAACGCACACGGCTTCCCTGCCGTGTGACCGCAGCCCTCCCGGCTACGTGAATGCCAAAATAAAAGCACGCCTTCGAAGGGCCACGCAGCGGCCAGCCCCGCGCCCGGCACGCGTGCCACCTTTTCCCACGGAACCAACGCCCGTTGGGAAGGTTCATATGGATGAGGACCTACAGGGACTTCTAGGAGTTATCTCCTCCCTGCTGATGATTTCTGGTGAATATTTAAGCGCTGAATGACAGATTCTTTCCTTATAGCCACAAACAGAAAAATAAACAAAGCTTGCCTTGACTCAGAGGGTAGTTTATGCCGCGTGATGACAACGGTGTCCTCAAAGATGGGCTGGTGCTTCGGTCACGGGTGACAACCGAATTTACCAGCAGCCCAGCCCCAGCGCAGCCCGAGTTCCACACTGCCCACACTCGAGTGTCTGCTTTCTGCACACACAGGAGCCTCATCCGTGCCAGCGCCTCACGGTGACCCGACCTGCTGGAGCCGGCCCTTCCCCTCCAGGGCTGTCAGTGTATGGTGACTAAAGTCCTCGAGAGCACAGGGTTTGCGCTGCGCCACTCCAACCCAGACGTTTCGAGGAGTTTGGGGTGTTTTTCTGTCTCCACTCCAAACCTCAGGCTCCCTTTGTCACATCTGCCAAGTATAAACAAACTTATTTCCTCCTGTTACCTCCACAAATCACATTTTCTCATCTTCTCAGGGTTATCCTTGCGTTCCTCTGGGCCACATCCTTCCTGACGCTCAACGCCCTGCATCCATCCCACTACTCAGCAACACCGACTGGAAGCCTCTCGCACCTCGATAACCAGTTGACCTTCTGTGTCGAGTCCCCACAACACCAAGGACTCTTGCTAACGAGCACGGCAGCAGGGGTTATGTTTTAACTCTGCTCCTTGCTCTGCCCAGATCTGCTACTCCACTGAGCAGGTCACAGCCCTTCTGCTCTCCCAGGTCCTCCATGCATGTTGCAAGACCTCAAGGGAAGGCCCAGTGCTGCTGTGAGGAGCCCCAACTTGGACACCCCTATAGTAATGCTGATCAGTAAACCCCCATCAGTGGCAGCTTTACTTCTCCAACTCTTACTGAGACGCCTTCGCTTCTCCCCCGCTGCCGGGCCCGCCAGCAGCCTCCCAGCTCTGCTGTCTCCCGGCGTGCTGCCATCGGGCTCCCACAGTCCCGGGTCCCACGCACTGCAGTTCAAGATAAGGCTTCAAGGTCTTTGTTTTCCAAACTCCTTCCAACCTAGTTTGTGCCAGACAAACACTCTGACTGAGCCCTTTCCCGACCCCCACAGCCCTGGTCTTTGTGCCAGATTTACACTCCGACCTTTCCCCTAAGCAGTACTAAGTCTACACAAGGCAGGAATGTAGCGTGGTGTTTTCAGGCGCTTTGTCACCAAGTCGTTGCCACAGACTGACTCTGGAGAACAGGTCAGCACTTTTAATAACATGATGACAGTGTTTTCTTGTGCCTCATCAGTACAAAACTGATACAGGCTGCTGCCAAAGCGTGCTCTGCACACACAAACAGGACGGGCAAGGGAGCGGAAAGGCTTTGGGGACAGCAGGGACACTTTGGGGACAGGCAAGTATCTTCCTGGGAGGTCTGGAATAGGAAAGGAGGGGGCAGGAGACACACTAGGTTGCCAGGAGCAGAGAGAAGGCGCTACAACCAACCCAGGCGGGCTCACTGCAAAACACAAGCCACGAGGAGCAACAGCCGATGCTGCTGGGGAGCAGCTCCTGCACACCCGAGCTGTGGTACCCCACGTACTCACAGCAATGGCCTCTGCCTTACTAGCACCCAGCTGGAATCCTCCAAGTCCCTGGTACTCTGTGCAGAAACTCCGAGCAGCTGGAAAAACCAACAGTGCAAATCCCAAGTGCCTCACTAATATTTTTATATTTTTTTCAGTGTTTCTTTTTTGCTTCAAGAAGCATTAAATTCAATTTCTCCTCCTGAAAAGAAATTCCAGAGTTAACAGAGATGTCAGACCTTCCAGCAGCAGCTCCTTTGAAGAGCTGGAGAGAGTCTGGGGTATCCTCTCCTCCCCAAATGCCCACAAGTAGGAGTTACCAAGGGCTGTTTCATGCCCTGGAGCCACTCCTGCTGTGCTGTACCAGGTATCACTGAGCATTTATAGCCACAGCCGATACGCCTGGGTGGGATACAGCTCGCTGGGAGCCCGTGTGGTGCCGGGTTGGTGCTGCTCATCGAGAGAGCAGTGCCCTCAGTGCAACCTCCAGCCGCTTCCGAGAGGAGCCACAGTGGCTGCCCAGCAGATGGCAACAGCCCTGCACAGGGTGCACACCAGTGCACAGCACGGTGTGGCACTGCACAGCGCCGCAGCTCTCATCCACGGGAGTTCTGGCTGCCCAGCTAGATGGGTCTCAAAAGAGGGCTTTTCTACGGCATTGCTGGCCCAAAGCATGAGCTCATGGGTCATGGACCAGCCATTGCAGAGCGCCTCTCCATCAGCTCACCTAAGGTTTCACACCTCTGTGCCCAATTCCAGTGTAACTCTGGCACCATGCTGAATTTTTGTGCCTTGCTTTTGTTTTGGGAGAGTCAGCCTTGCACTCTGCACTGCTCACACAGGCAGAGGACAGCCAGCCCTTGTCCTACAGCAGGGCACAGGGGGCAACAAGAAAACTAACTCCAAATTCACCTTTTCCCCCACAGGGCATCACAGATGAGCTCATGTTTCTCAGAACTGAGTATGAGCTTTGTGGGAGCTTGCAAGGGAGGTGAGGACAACTCCTACCTCGCAGTTAGCCAGCAGCAAAACTGCACTAGCCCAGTCTGGGGGACAACAGGACACTTGGGTGTCCAGACAGACAGATTCCAAGCTCCCTTTAGGTAAGTACACCTGTGATAGTAAGCCTGTCCCCCAGCTCCCCTGCCAGCACCACATTTCCACCCCAGACAGGGACAAACATACTCGGGCAGGCAGCCCCGGCGAGGTGATGCTCATACTGCTCCAGACTGGGCATCCAGAGGATGAGATTCCTCTTGCACACTTGGCAGTGGGGCACTGAGATTGCAGCGAGCCCCTTCCAGCAGAGCTGGACACACGAGAAATCCAGAGGCTGCAGAAACTCAGGCTCCTGCATTTCCAAGCCCTGTGAGCTGCTGTCTTGGCAGAGCCACAGAACTAGAAATCCTCCCTGAAAACACAGTTTGATGGTCAGGGCTATCAGCCCAACAAACTGGGCAAGGCACATCACGAGCCAGAAGCTCCACACCACATCAGGAACCACACACCAGCAGCCAAATCACGGGAGGATCTGATGCTAAAAAGGTCCCTGCTCAAAGTGTTCAGACCTTGTCCCCCTTCGAGAGACTTTTACACCCTGGCTGGAAGATCCAAGTGTTGGTTCTCTCCAGAGGGCAAACACTGGCTGAAAGACACCGATACTGGGTGCCCCCGGGTTTTGCGCAGATGTTCAGCTCACGCTGATGACAGCCCCCAGAAGAGGGGATGAGTCACCATGAAGAGCAACCTTATTAACAGAGAAGCCTAACCATTTAGGCTGCTCAAGGCACTTGTTTACACAAACATCTAGGAGAAAAGCTCTCCATCATGGCCCCAACACTTTTAAGAACCCAGTATTCAAGCCACCCAGATCTTGTGCTGTTGAAGGGGAACCTCCACCAATACTCCACAGCTGACAGCCATGACAAGGCTCAGCACCACGGCTCAGCAAATGTAGCACTGGTCCTTCACCTCACCTTTCAAACACGCTCTGATAGGCTGTGAGAGAAAAGCACATCTGCCATCCTTTGCCCCAGGGCCCTGACAAAGGGCTCAGCCCTTGGCTCAAGTCCACCACTTGTGGGGGCTCAGGCTGGTGTTCTGAGGCTTCAGAAAGAAGCTGTCGAGTTAAAGATGCTGTTTGCTGACAGGTGGTCCTGTGTGATGGTATATTTTATTCGCTGGGCACCATCTTCCTAGGTCTGAAACGGGGACAAACTGGTTTCTGGTGGGGTGGAAGGACAACTCAGAGGATAGGCAACACCTTCTTTTGGGGAGGGCGGTTTTTCCCCTCCATCCTCTCTTCCAAGTGAATCCAAGCAAAGTGAATATATATTGTGAAGGGCCAATATATATCTTTGTGTTTTGTCTCTGGACTTCTGGAGCTCAGGACTTCCACTGTACCTATGGAAGAAGGGGGTGCCGGAGCCCCCCTCCAGCAGGCAGCTCTGCCAGGCAGGGCAGGACAGGGCTCTGGTGAAAAACCCTCATCTGCTGCCCCTGGCAGGTTTCGTATGACAGCTTCTCTCATTCCCTGTCCCCGAAAGAGCCCCAGCTGTCCGAGGCACACTACTCCAGCACATGTGGAATAAAACACCCGTCGGGAGCTCGCTGCTCAGCTCAACGAGAACAAAAAACTGTGTGCCCCAAGACACCAATTTATTTTTACACTCACAATGCTGAGTGGTATTTCTCGATCTTGTTCTCATTTGCTGAACCCTCTACAAAATCCTTGCAGGCTGGAAATTATTTCGAATCATGTATCCAAGACAACAAGGGTAATTCTTCCTCGGCATATTAAACGTAGACACTGACAGGGCTCTGATCTTTACATGATTACCCTGACTTCAGTACCAGAATCCACTTACATCTTTCTGAAGAGAAGATTTCAGGATTCATCACCTTTTTTCCTTTGGGTCGCCTTGTCGTTTCAAGGAAACGATGGCCCAGCAGCACAAGTGTTTCATCCCAGCAGGGTGCACACACCCGGTTTGTTGGTATTTCTGCCCAGAATAGCTCGCAGCACTGACAGAGCTCATCTGTGTTAAATTAGCCCTTCAAAAACATCCCTGCTCTGGATCTCAGAGGATTGCAGGTCTGAGAAGCAAGAAGCAAAAGCTCTTGCCTGCACGAGCACCGCGACGCGGATCGTCACAGCCTTACAGCGCTCATTCGTGACCTTGTGCCAGATAAGGAACCCGTCTCCCTCCAGCTATTGCTGGCTTTTGTAACTATCTCTCAAAAAGGGAAAATCCAACATTCAACACGTCCTTGAAAGCCTTCTGGGGAGGATCAAGTGGTTCAGACTTAAGGCAATAAGGGACTTGCTCAGAGTGATGGTGCAAGCCCATTGATTTGACTGAGAACAGGAGCCAGCAAACCACCTGACAACCTGCACTTGTCTGGGAAATGGGATGACGACCTGATCAACCATCAAGGATAAGTCAAAGCAAGAGCTTCAAGCCACCCTAAGTAATGGACCCACACTTCTTGCTAACACAGAGAAGAACTGCTAACACAGATGTCCATCAACTGTATGAGACACAGGAGTTTAAAAGCTGAAGAGGAAAGTTTGGGAAAAGCAGAGTGGAAGGGAACGATGCAGGACCAGAGAGACAGCTGACCCTTCGCTGCCGAGGCACCTGCAGCACCTTCTGCTCCCCACTGGAAGGCACAGAGTGGGAATGGAGGAAGCCTACCAAGCAGACCCACAAACACAGGCAATGCTGTAGGAGCAGCCTTCTTTCTAGCTGGGGAGACTCAGATATGCTCCTGTGCTAAGGGATGCAGATGGGAATGGAGGAACGGAGGCCATGATGTTAAAAATAAAAACCCATGTCAGAGAAGTATCCTTATCAAGACCAAGAACAGAAAGAAAGAGGGGGTGGGGGAGGAAAAATTATCTATTTCTGCCTTCTACTCCGCTGAGTGCCAAAGACTGAACACCCCTGGTAGGCTCCTGCTTGGTACATCTCAAAATCAGGCTCAGGTTGTCCAATTGCATAAACTCCAGCCACAAGACAAAGAGGACAGCAGCAGGCACCCCTCCCACGATGCTGGCATTTCACTGCAAGAAGGATCTCCCCCTTCACCCAGGGCACCACACTCTGCTATGACAGCACCAGCTGTGGGGTTTTGCTTGAACGCCAATTTTAACTTAAACAGCACCGAATATTTGGTATAAATTCCCCAGGTCAGTCACACAGGGATTAAAGGCTTTGCCTTTACCCCATTTTAGTCACCTCTGAATGCAGCAACTGCCCTTCTCCCCCAGCCAGACCCTCCGTGCTCAAGTGTAGAGCTCACATTGGCGAGAGAACGGCGCTCGTACTTGCCTCAAATGTGACAAAGTCATCAAACTCATCAGGACAGGCCGGGGCTTCCTCCTCAGGGGTATATCCCATATCATACAGCTGGCTGTCGGGATCTGCAGAGCGGGGAAAGAAAAAAGAGCATCACCAAGAGGAAACACATATCCTCAACTGAAGGATGGCTTCAGGAGCCAGACAGCAGGACAGGAACTTCCTCTTCCACGCACCGGTGCCTTCAGCTTTAGGAGAGGACCTCTGCTTCCAGGCACCCCAGCACAGCCTTGGGTGGGAGGCAGCTGGGATGGCTACTCCCTGGCAGCGCTCCCACGAGGCCTCTCGCTGCTCTGATGGGGCTAGCACCAGGATCCATCCCTACCCCGCCATGGGCTGCGCTCCTTTTCCTGGTGTCTTCCCTATCTCCTTTTCCTGCATCCTCAGATTCCTCTCCCAGAAGGCTTTAATCCTGCTGTGGGCAGGGAATACATTAGATCTATGTGTGACAGCCAACTACCATGGGAACCGTGGAGAAAGCAGGCTGCACCGATGCTTTTATCATCTCCTGCTCCTCCCGTGGCCAGCCACATCAGGAGCCATCCTCCCAGGGGGACAGGAAAATAGGAGGCTTTCAAGGTGGATTTCTTGAAGAAAAAAAAGAAAAAAAAGGATAAATAAATGACTCCTCCCGCCCCCAAACACCCATCTGCAGCAGAGCAGATCAGCATTTCTCCAAGCCCTTCAACCGAGGAAGGGAGTGTAAATTCCCTGTGCTCCCTCAAGCAACAGCTAATGCCCGATCCAGCACACGACCCAGATCACAGGCTGGAAACACCAAATCGAGATCAGTTGCTACAGTCCCAAAATAAACAGCAGGCTCAGAACCCCACGCCCTGGAGCCAGGAGCGTTGTGCCGCTGCGTTTGGCTGATGTGGATAGGCTTGGCTGGGCAGGGGGAGCCGTGATGCTCCTAGTAGAGCTCGGCAATCACCCGGAGCTGGGGAGGACAGGCTTTCCTTGTGTGGCTGCTGGAGGCAGGGGACAAAAGCATGGAGAAGGGGCTGCTTTCCGTGTCCTTCAGGCTGGAGCCTTCCCAGCAGGATGGCAGCACTGCCCCCAGGCTTGAACCCAAACCAAGGGGGTTCACAGCTGAGCACACAGCCGCCTCGACCGATCGTACACAGCCTCACTCAGGGGAGTCCCACCCTGGGACTGCCTCTGGGTAGCAAGAAGGACCATTTGTCATAGAGGGATCCATAGGTCTGGTATGAAGCCAAGGGACTGGGGCACAGGACAGAGTAAGGAGTCAAACTTGCAGCAAAAGACCTCGCACCCTGACCCACTCCTCAGTGCCTCTGCCAGCTGACCAGTAAAAGCAGCCACACACAAACCCCAGGAGAGCAACCAACAGGTACTGCCACCAGCTGGGAGACACCAAACACGTGGCACCAAGAAATGAGCCCTCCCCTTAACCCGAGTCTGGGGCTCTCGAGGCTTTGACTGTAAACCAAATGCAGGAATCACAGAATCACAGAATCATAGACTGGCTAGAGTTGGAAGGGACTCCCAGAGGTCATCCAGTCCAACCCCCCTGCAAGAAGCAGGGACACCCCCAACTAGATCAGGTTGCTCAGGGCCTCATCCAACCTGGCCTTGAACGTCTCCAGGGATGAGGCATCCACCACCTCCCTGGGCAACCTGTTCCAGTGCTCCCCACTTCTTACAGGAAAGAACTTTTTTTCTAATATCCAATCTAAATCTCCCTCTCTCTAAATCTCCCTCCCTCTATTTTAAACCCATTACCCCTTGTCCTGTCACAACAGGCCCTACTGAACAGCCTCTCCCCATCTTTCTTGTAGGCCCCCTGGAGTACAGCGCTACCAGAAGCCAGATTGCTTTTCCAGAGACCAGCACACGACCTGTGTGCTCCGCAGGAAGCGCACAGCAGGGTCACGGCTTCAGCAGATCAAAGGTGCTCTGGTTTGCAGTTTGTGTCTTCTGCATCCCAGCGGTGCTGCTGTGAGCTGTGCTGCTGGCGTGCCCACAAGTCACCCTGGGCAGGGCTGTGAGACACACACAAAAACACTGCTCCAGGCAAAGCAGCCTCAGGCCACCTCCTCCTCGGATGGGTTTAGCACTGAAGTAGCTCAAGACAGCATCCTTCTCCTACAGCGCTACCCTGTCTGCTCCAACCGTGGGTCTGAGCCTATGGGCAGGAGTTTTCCCATCAGGTACCCCCATTCCCAAAGTTCAGAGCCAGCAGGGAGGACCAAAGGGATGGGGACAGCAACCTGCTCACGACAAAGTAGTGAGAACACCTGAGAGCAGGTCTCATCATGGTGGAACCTCTGCTCATGGCTGCTTGCCAAAGGCAACCCGTGTCACAGCATTGTAATAGAGGGGACAGCCAGCCATGTCCCTTGCTGGCTGCTGACCTCCAGAGAGGTGGCCGTGGCACATCCAAACAGCCAGCTCACTGGGACACAGGCATCAGGCACAGCGTCCTCAGTCCCATGCCCAGCCAGCTCTGCAGCACATCCCACCAGCAGGAGCCCTGGTGACAGCTCTGCTCCCCGCAGCCTCCCGGCTCATCCCAGCACAGCACAAATGCTTCACCGCCAGCAGATCCGAATCCCTGAGCTGACGGCGGTGAGACTGCAGCCCAGGAGCTGGGTACTGGGCAGCTGCCAGTGCTCCCTGATCTCACAACTCTGCCAGGGGAACCCAGCCCATCTTACCAGTGCCCACCCAGCAAGGCCATCTCCAGCACCATGCACAGCCCCGAAAGCGATGGAGCCAGGCACCGGCTGCTCCCTTCTGATTATTCCTACGTAATTTATTTTTTCCCTCCCCCTCCAGACACACAAACCCTTCCTGGTGTTCTAGAGCACAGATAAAGATGTGTATTCAGTTCATTCCTTGAAAAGGGAGGATTTAGAGTCAAGGGAAGGCTTCCAGGTCCCTTTGTAAGCAGGGGTATAAAGCTGACTATGCACAAACAGCTCCCCAACATCAGCCACCTCCAGCACAGCTCTTGCCTGAACTGAGCACTCCTGGAGCCTTCTCAGCATCAGGGAGAATGCCAGCCTGGTTGCTCCATGCATCCACAGAGCGTGCAGCTCAAGGAGGGGGTCTCTGCACAGGCAGGGCTTGTTGGCACAGCAAGCTGCGCTGAGGAGGGCGAGGGATGGCTGATTGAGAGGTCACTGTCTCCCTTGTTGATGGCACGGCCAGCAGAAGCCATGCCCAGGAGACAGCGCCCTGTGTTTCCACCTCCCCATGCTCGTCAGAGAGCAAAGACAAACACCACACAAACAAAGGTTGACTTTTCTGGTCGATTCACTCCCTCCCCCTCTGAAGAAGCCATATGGTGCTTTGTGTATAGGGAGAGTTGCCATGGAGAGTTTGCCTGCAAGACTTCCAGCACAATAGGCTGCATTAAGCTTTCAAATTCCTGTCTAAGGAAGCCATAAACCCCACCAGGAGACCTTTGATGCTCAGCTGGCAGTCCCTAGGTGAGGAGCACCCTGCCCAAGGGCTGGTGTCAAACATCTACTTTCCTTCGTCTTTGAGTGCTGACGTGATCACTACCCTCAAGTCCCCTCTTCCCAGCCCTGCTCAAGATCCCAGCTTTTGCCAGAGATGCAGATATCATCACAGACTGTTGTTCGTCCTCACAGCCTCTCCATGACCAGCTTCTCCTCTGGTTCTGGCTCTGTCCATCACTCCCACTTCTCATCCCGTTACATCCACACAGTCAAAAACCTCAATGTTAAAAAAATCAATCAATCAGAGACCCTACCCTCACTGCCTAGCAAACTCCCTGCAAAGAGGCCATAACCTATGTGCTGTGTCTTTTTCCCAAAGTAATTGCACTATTTTCCTTGACCGGAACACGTGTGCCGGGTACCAGGCATGGGGATGAAGCTCCAGTGGAACTACTGTGGCAGGACAGTTGTACCAGGGTAACATGGCTGAGGTAGGCTTTACACAAGTAACTGCACCCAGTAAGACCAGGTACATGTGCTGTGGAAGCCAAGGAGATGTAAGAGGCAGATGAAGTCTATGAGGCACCTGCAGATTCCTCTCACCAATTCCTACCTCCACCTTGAAGGTTCCTCCTGCCCAGCCCTTCAAACCCCACTGAGATCATCACCTCCCAAGCTCATCACACTAACCCCACCTCACCCCAGAGATGGAGATTTGCCTTCACACTGGCTCTGCCACAAGTCCACTCCGCTGTGACACTGTCTTTTCCCCCACAAGTTTGATTTTCAGCTTTCCCTGGTGCTGCCAAGTTTCTCACTGACTTCTGCCTCTGCACTAAATCCTGAAGCTCCCTCTATTCTTAGGATGCCCTCTTTCCTCTCATCACTCAGAAAAAGCATTGCCCAAACACTGCTATGTAAAGTTTCCAATGAGGACCATCTCTGTCCAAAGACATCTTGTCTTCTACACAAACTACAAGCCAAGGGCAACCTCCATCCAGGCTCCAGAGCCACTGGCCAACCCTGAAGAGCAGCACTGCTGACAGCAGAGATACAACACACAGAGATTTCTCCGGGACACAGGGCAGAGAACAAGCAGGATGGGCTCTTTGTGGGGGGTGAATGCATGCTGAGCTCTTGCAGCAGCCACAGATGCACCCTCTGGCGTCTCATCGTGCCGACATGAAAAAGAAATAATAAATCACTGCGCTTCTAAAGGCCTTGGCCAGGCAGTAGTAACCTGGGCTTTTCAGGAAACAGAGCAGAGCGCTGGGAACAGAGGTCCTGGGGTACAGAAGGCTCCTGAAATAGATTCTAAAAACTGCTTTGAGGAGACAGTGTTTCAGTAAAAAGGCACCTTGAGCGAAGAGCCGTGGGTACGGTAGTGACACACGGGTCAGAAACAGAGCCAGTTTTATCGGCTCCGTACAGGAATGACCTAGAAAAACAGAGCCTTTCACAAGTATTCCAGTCATCTGCCAACACACACGGTCCGCGCCGCCGCAAGCCACAGAGCCACACGCTCAGGGCAGTCCCAGCAGCCCGGACTGCGTCCAGCTAACAGGCCCCAGCTCCTCGGCGCTGCAGCGAGGCGAGGGACCCGCAGCAACGGCACAAAACAGGACCCACCCCCCAGAAAAGGGGTGACGTGGTTGCCTTAAGAGAGGACATCTGGTATAAATCCTGTGTTCAGTTTTGGGCCCCTCACTTCAAGAAGGACGTTGAGGTGCTGGAGCGTGTCCAGAGAAGGGCAACGAGGATGGTGAAGGGTCTGGAGAACAGGCCCTACGAGGAGGCTGAGGGAGCTGGGGG
>VXBZ01000523.1:202858-213321 GCA_013399135.1 Heliornis fulica
GTGCTTGAGGACATGGTCTAAGGGTAGACTTGGTGGCGGTGGGTTAATGGTTGGACTGGATGATCTTAGGTGTCATTTCCAGCCTTAAAATTCTATGATTCTATGAAATGGATCTCCCTTGCCAGGCTTTCTGTAAGGGGTCCAGGAGGGGGTTTATGTTCTGATGGTCACACACCAAGGGGCGGCACGGATCAGAGGAGCTTTCTGCCACCTCCTTTTCCTGTACCTCAACCTGCTGACTCCTCTCAAGATGAGACAACGAGCCCCGAGCACTTCCTGAAGACTATCAATATACAACCAAAAATGCCACAAAAGGAATAACTGAGCGGCTCAGGCTCCCAAGGAGGCAGCAGCAGAATTAAGGTTGCTTATACAACCCTTCCCCAAGCCCCTCAGAGCTAATGTGCTTTAGCACTCCTTCATTTCTTGGCTATCAGCATTCACGGATGGGGACTTATCACATATTCCCTCTGATCCTCCTCACACAGCACAGGCCCTCGAGCTTTGTTTAATGAAAAAAAATTAGCTTTATGGCACCCAAGTACTTTGGGAACGTAAATCTAGGTGCCTTCACTTCATCTTAGAGACAAGGTGAGCACTGCTGCCTCTGGCGTCGTGACACAGATGGATTGGAGAGAGGGAGCCACCACAAACACGTGGGCTTGGGTATTGAGTTAACACATGAGTCCTCAGCTTTAATTTTCTCAGCAATCTGAGGTACCTGCAGTGTGTGCTAGCCATCAAGACCAGCTCAAATACCTCCAGACTTGTGTCAGCCTGGACCAA
This sequence comes from Heliornis fulica, assembly GCA_013399135.1. Taxonomy (NCBI): domain Eukaryota; kingdom Metazoa; phylum Chordata; class Aves; order Gruiformes; family Heliornithidae; genus Heliornis; species Heliornis fulica. The sequence goes on from VXBZ01000523.1 coordinate 203,645, forward strand.
AGGCTGATGCATCAGAGGCATGGAAAATGAGGAGAGGGCTTGTGGCCACCAGCAAGTGGTTCAGAGCCACTTTGTGACACACCAGCAGAAAAGGCCAAGAGACTGAGGCTCCAACATAGCAGGAGCTGCCCTGGTGAGGAGACCTCCAACATCCTCTGTCCCCTTTATGCTTCTACATTCAACAGCTCTGTATTTCAGGAAACAAAGCTGGATTCTGCAGCTTTAGTCCCTGTTCTGGGAAGAGACCGAGGCAGAACCTCTCAAAAGAGTGCATGCACCTACACAAACACCAGAACGTGCTGACTTTGCTTCCCAGAGCACACTCAATGCAGGCACAACTGTCAGGACATCCAGCAGCCGGTCTCTCATCAACAGAGTACTCTGAAGTGGAAACTCTTGGAGACAGTTCACACCCAGCCTGATTTGGGCAGGAGGATGTTGAGGACAAGCGGCACCTCTTCGATAAGATGTCCCCACAAGCAAAATAAAAGAAGACCCTCGCTCAGGAGCCTGGATGCACCAGAATTTTTGCCATCCCAGATAATGGAGGTAAGAACAAAGCTGCTCCTCTGCAAAATCAGAAGCCACTCACATGAACCACTGGCTGGGTGGCACCATTCTACCACAAAGCCCACGAGGCTTCCACACCAGCTCCAGCTCAAAGCTCCAACATGGAGAAAGCAACCTATCAGTGAAAGCCAGATCAACCCTCCCAGCTCAGAGCTGGGAGTGTTGATCTCAACCCCGTGGCTGAGAAATGTTTGTGATGTACTTACCTTCAAGCTGAATGTTACTGCCAACACAATACCTGGGCTTCCAAGGTCATCTAGTCCTACTGTCCCCCTACCAACTATATTACTCACTATAGGCACAGCTTGCCTCCAGAAGACCCCGTGGCCTGGAGGTGAATGTTAGAAGTCCTTTCTGTACCTACAGCACTTGCAAATCATAACATGCAGCCTGTTGTGTTTGTCAACACCACCTCCTCAAGCCACAGCTCTGATGTTGAAAGGGAAGTCACAACACCATTATAAATAATAAGCTTCAATAATAATAATAAATATACTGAGCTTTTCCTGAACTGGGCCAGGCTGGGATCAGAGGCAAGGTCCCAGCCAGGACTCAGTCTGGAATCAGGCAAAGTAAAACACATAAGGGGAGACACTAAACCGCACCCACAGGAGGAATTTTCCCCAGCGTGGCATGTCCCAGGTCTCCTCGGAGCGAGGGCTGTGTTGCTGTCTGATCCAGCAGATGCCAAGGAACCAGCCTGCCCCCCTGCTGCTGCCCACAGGGGAGCGGTTTGGGGTCCCTGTCCTCCAAAACCCCCTCAGAAGCGATGTGCATGAACAGAAAACTGCTCCCAAGGGCTCCCATAATTAGGGATAATAACCCCCTTACCCATTCCCCTCCCTCACTCTCAACACTGCCAAAACCTCCCTTCTGAACCGACCCGAGCGTCCCCCACCCATCGCCGGAGGAGAAGGAGGGAGCTGTACTTTCCTGAAGTGCTTTTGCTCCATCTGGCTTCTGTAAAAGAAACACTGCCCAAGGAAAAGAAAAAGTAGTAGCAGAGACAGGGGCTGTACGATGGGCTTTTGATCCTTTCTCCAGCAGAAGGAGGAAGGTGTCAGCGACACGGCCGAGGCCGACAGCCTTTCCCTCCTTCCTGCTGCTCCTGAGCCAGCGCACAGGAGCAGCCTCACGCGCGCTCCAAACCCCCCACGCGGGCACCAGTGGATCATCAGGGCTTCACTCAGGGCTCGCTTCATCACCAGGGACACACATTACTGAAACTCAACCACATGGTTTTCAGAGGTGTTGGTAGCAGCGTGTTGGCCAGAGGGGAATCCACCGCTGTTACCTGGGCCTGACTACCCTCTCGGAGACTAAAGGATGGATGAGGGATGCGACCATGAGAAGCGTTAGACTCCAGAGTAGGAGATCTCCAAAGGGAACAGAGGGGCTGAGAGGTCACAAACATGTCATTGCCCAGCTCCTGCTGCCTCACCAGGAATGTTTCTGTCAGAAGTCCCACCTCATCTCTGCTGACCTCTCTACAGCCACGGAGTGCGTCAGTGAAACTACACGCAGATCACAACGAGCTTCAAACAGCAAGTGGAGAAGCGATGGGAAAACACGAGTTGCTGACTCAGCACGGCTCTGCTCTCAGTTGCAAGGGCAGCACAGGAGCTGCCATGTCACGTGGGGCTGCGCTGGGTGGCAGTGGTCCTTTGCTGCAGGCCCCCAAGGCTCTAACCAGTGAATTCAGGAGCTCGTTAGCAGGAGTCATTCCCCTCCTTAGGGGAAATAAGGTGCCCAGCGGCTGAGCAGATTTACAGGGGCGGTCAGACTGTATGTTCTTGGGAAAGCAAGAAGGCCACTGAGGAGAAAGACATCTGGGGGAATCCCCTCTTGATGTGGGTGATGCCCATTGGAGCTGGCCTGCCCACTGTTGGGCCATCACAGCTCAACCCAGCGCCTCTGCAACTGGGACCAGTTTCACGGCAACGCCCCACCACACACAGCCTCTCCTGTCAGAGCATGACCAGGAAATGCTCAGAAGAAACAAGCTTTGGGCACACTGGTCTGTCCTGGCGTCACCAGGGTACACTCACCATGCAGTCACAAGCCTCCAGGTTGTGACACAGTTGAGCAGGACTCTGAGGTGCAAAAGTCATTAGGTGAGTAATTACCCCTTCATTAATAACACCAGACTGACTGGATTCCTAAGGAGGAATGGTCCTACAACTCTGGCTTGCCTGCTGGTGCCACAGGAGCGTGAGGTACCTACTTTCCCTTATGGAAGCCAACCCCTACCTGATCTCTGGATGAAGATTTCCAATGAGGGTGGAGGAGAGACGCCCCAGTTTCTGAGCATTAATCATCTCTCACTCTAGAGCTAACATCCAAACCAGGGAAACAAAAGCCAGGCAGGACCAAAACCAGCACCATCACCACCCTTGTGGAACCACCAGCCCAGCCCAGCCTTCTCCCACGCACGCCCCAAAGCGTGGGCTAACCCCATCTCCCAAAAGCTTTAACAGCAACAGATGTGGAACTGCACAGCACACTCCTGACACAGAAAATACAACATACCATGGAGAAACACCGTGACAGCAGATGGTTGAAGCATCTATTTTCCAACAGCAGTTGCCTTTGTTTTCTTTTTAGTCATCATCTCCATAGAAGTGTCCTACAAATCACCCCAAGGCTCTAATAAAGCACTGCTCTATTTTTATACTGACCCTCTCCCCAAAAATACAGGTGGCCACTGCAGTGATTTTTCCTCTCCTTTCCCAGAGAAATTGTTTTTCCTTTGGGCAACAAGCTTAGGTCTTTCCTTTGCAATTTAAATTTGCCTCAGCTCACCTTTGTCAGGCTTGGGCTAGGCCTAAGCAGCCACCCCAAGTTTCCTTGACTTCATCAGCCACGTGGAGTCCCTCCATGCTGCCATCTGCAAGAGATCTGTCTACCCAGTAATGCTTCCCCATCATGAGAGGTTGTGTACCGACAGCGATGCTCTGGGCATTTAGTCGCAGGTCAGCAGCTCGTCACTGATTTGCAGTGCTGGGAACTAGCTTCCCCTCAGACCCTGGGTGTATTTCGGACCTGTTACACTCCAGGACACCAGACACAGCAAGATTTCCCCAGCATACACCTCAAACTGTTCATAAAGAAAGGCTGCTCAAAACGGGAGGGAGGCTCACGCCGATCTCCCGTTCCCGGGGACCCCCGGGGCTGCGGAGCCTTAACGGCAGCTTAACGGCAGCAGGTTTGAGTCACTGCTGTTCTCATCCCAGGCCTACAGACACGGTTTCTACACCACTCCTGCGCTTCTCCCGAAAGTAGGTCAATGCAGTATGTCATCTGCCAGGCTGCTTTTTGGGAAGGCACTCTCCCTGCTCAGGCACGGCACGCATCGAGCGGCCCAGCTTCATCCCCGATGTAACACTTCACCGAGCTGCCAAGTTCAAGAAAAAAAAAAAAAAAAGATGAATAAACCCAATTGTTTACGTCACTTAAAAGGGAAATGCAAACCCTGAAGAGCCACGGTGAGCCAGAATTGTCATGGGTGTCTCCTCCCCCCGCCATCAGCATCGGAGTCCCTTCCCCTGCGTATTACACCAGAAATAAACAGTGACATCGAAGGGCTCGAGGGCGGTGTGGGGTCTGCTCGGAGCTGGACAGCAGCCGAGGAGCATCGTCCCGCTCCCCAAACCTCCCTGCTTACGCTAATGCCCGGAAAGTTTGCAGACAGAATTAACCTTGCTGAGTCCTGGCAGCTGCTCGGCTGGAGATAAGTGGTTTTGCAGGTGGTGTTTTTGTTCTTGGTTTTGCTTTTAAGTAGTAAATATCCTTCCTCCCAGTTGAGCCAGTTTGGAGTTATCCTTTCCAGGGTGAAAAGCCAGAACAGAGGATAAGCACGTGTATCAGGAGCTTCATGTGCTGACTGCTTGTCTCTCTGCTGCTCTCACGGAGGGAGCAAAGCTGCTCCCTGCCCCACAATGAGCCGAGGAGCATCCTCACATCCCACAGAGCCCACAGCTCGCTCCATGGGAGCCACACTGGGGGTAAAGAGACTGTTAAAAACAAGGATGGAGAAGCAAGCTACGTTGGCAAATGTAGGTGAGTAGCGTGGTTGTCTCCTTCTTTTAAGGGGTGTGATAACAAAGGTTTTGGTGATGGGTCCAAGGGAGCATCCCCTGGGAGGCTGGGCCAGCAGCCCCACATGCTGTGCAGCATTTTTGGGCTTCTGGGAGTAGAAAACTGACTTTTCTTTCCCAAAGACACAAGGTGATGTGGGCTGGAGGGAGAGAGACAGCACTCCAGTGCCACCTGCCCCAAGGCTCTTCCCTGTGTCCTCTCCTAGGAATAGCCACCAGCACTGGATGTAGGGCTGGATGTGGAGCCGCTGGATTCTTCGTGGTCTTGTGCCATCATGCAGAGGAGCTCCTTCCCACCCTTATTGCACCCACGCCCGGGTGCCTGTCACAGGAGAGTGCCTCTGTGCCCCCAGGTATGCCCTCGCATCAGAGATGCCTCTGCAGGACAAACCTTGGGCTACTCTGACCACAGGATGCTTCCAAAGCAGCTCACTCCCAGCACAGACCAGCGTGGACACTCCCACTGCCCCATCTCCTGCGAGTGGGGAAAGTTACCCAGACTCCACGGACTCCCCTCACACATTTCCAGGGGCAGCCCCGGCAGTTTCCAAGACAAGTGGTTAAATGCCACTACTGCAAGCCCAACACACCCACTGCCCCGCAGCGTTCCCAACTGCCACAGAAAGGCTTGGTTGGCTGCTCCCATCCCGGGCAGCAGCAGTCACAGACACGAGCACATGGACTCCAAACTTAACAAGCACAGTAACGATGGTACGAGCATCCTGCTGCCCCACAAGGAGGAGAACTCTGATCTATAAACAACAGCAGGGCGGATCTGTTTTTCTCCACACATATATATATATATATTTTATGGAGCCATTTACTCCTTCCAGGGACAGAATTAACACTCATTGTCATAAAGTCCTTATCCAAAGCAGCAATACACACAGCACATACACATATATCCGCCAGAGCAGAGCAAGATGCAATGCAAAATAATAAATACATAAAGCAGATGACAATTGGAGCAACTTTGATTTTATTCTCACTCATGAATCGATCCTGATTCCCCACTCACGACAGCCCCTGCTCCCTGAACGACACACGGAGGCATCTGTCCTACCTTCAGCCATCGAACGAGCTCTCTCCCTACTCGGTGGTGGTTTAGCTGGAGTTAGGAACAGGCAAGATCAGCGAGAAAGCCCTCGCTGCAGCAGTGCTGCATGAATAAAGAGATCAGCAGATCCGGTGAGAACGTAGGAAGTGCTCGCAGCGGTGCCAGATACTCACCGAGCCTAGCGAAGGGCGCGCGCAGGCTCCCCTTCCATCTGCCAAGCCCCAGCGAAGGCTTTCCTTGGAAAAAGCAAGCGCCTGGAACACGGCATCAGGCCTGGGTACCCCGTGTTAGGTGTCAGCAGGAGCCTGTTGGGAACACGGCCGTGTTTCCAGCCATCCTCTGAAGGGCGGCCACGGAAGATGCAAGCAAACCCAGAGATAGTTACTGGATCGGGAGTGTGTGAGGGAATGTAAGCTTTGGCTTCTGGAATTATCCCTGCACAAGGAAAGCTTTCATTTCGCGTAGCAAAAGCCATCTGCAATGCAGATCCTTTGGGGAGGGAGGAAAAAAAACCCCTACACACAAACCAAACTGTTTATGTTACCACATGGAGCCAGATCTCCAACACACCCCGCTCCTTCAAACGCTCTGCGGGGCCAGCGTGGATCCATGTCACCAGGGCAGCAGCCAGCCTGGCTCTGCAGAAATTAATTCAGCGCCACTGCCACGTGCGATCTACCAGATGCACAGAAGCACTAAGCGCTTCAGGGGCACCACAGAGGAGACAGTTAAGGCCTATCAGATTCAGAGGTGACTCCAAGACGCTGGAGCGACAGGTAACCGGTGCAGCCGCAGGAGCGGGGAGCGCCGCCACTCCCCTTGCAGACAGGCTGCTGGGCTCGACCCGCACATGGGCTGAGCAACACGGTGATCACTGCTCTGACACACAGGTCCTTCTCCTGGCTGTAAGCTTTTTGAGATGCAAAGCTCACAATTCTTCCCCCAGCGGGCGAGCAGGATGTGCGCTGTCCTTCCAGGATACTCCCACACTGGCACCCAGCTACCCAGAGCACACCAACCGTTGTGGGACATGAACTGCCAGCTGCAGAAGCTGCAGCCTGTGCTCTGAGGATACCACTGGAGAAACCCTCCCAGGGCTGCTCTCGAACCGAGTGATGCTGCCCCACAAAAACTCCCATTTGTGTTGGCGCCGTTGCCAGTTCCAATTAGCAGCGGCACAGTGCTGCTCCGCGGGCGCTCTGCAGCGGGCTGCCTGCACCGCCAAAGCCCAAGCCCTGACCAACAGCCAGCTCTTTATTTGCTATTCAACACCCTGACCCGCACCCGCCCCAGCCCAGCCTCGCTCCGTGCTTTTCCCTTCAAGCCTGTTGTTTGGAAAGCCATCAAGTGCTCTTTGGTAGGCTGAACACGCTGATCCCGCCGAGGGGGTCTCCACTGAGCTGCAGCTTGGTTCTTGGCACAGCCGACAACTCCTGAACTGGCTACTGGTGGAGCTGGTGCTGCCGGGGGTCTCCCCAGCCCTGTCCCCACAGCAGCGCTTGCCAGCGGCTTCCATTCCCTGCAAACAGGAACGCGGTTATAGCTTCCAGGTTTGGGTGTTGGCTCTGGAGCTGGATTTTCCATCTTCCCAAATCCAAAGAGCTTTTAGTCGAAGCATTTGAAAAAGGATTTGACTATTTCCATCCTCAGGCTCTCCTCTGAGCTCATGAGCACATCTATTCCTCTGTGGACACGCTGCCTGCTCTCGATGCACAGGGGCCCCTTTGTTCAGGGCTCAGGAGCTGAGGCAGAGGGGATGGACGGGGCTGGAGCTGCAGGAACGCACCTTCCCCTGATGCTGCCTGTATGAAGTGACACTACCAGCAATCCCTGCACAGAGCCCATTCTCTGAGGGCTCCTCCTTGGGACACAGATGTTAGAGATGTTTCCCTTCAGAGCACACATGTGAATTAAGAGACTTACATATTATGGCTTTTGAGTTTGAGTGAGAGCATTGGGCTGCTGCAAAGAGACATTAAATACATCCTACACAATGCACAGAAGCTGCTAGGAAAAAACCAAAACAGAACAGGTGTCTGAAGCTTAAAGGGTTCTTTAACACCCTGAGGAAGGAACGACAGAAGGAGGGACAGAGGAAAGGAATGAATCCTCTTGTGAGCACAGCCCTGGTTGGTTGCTTGCGTCCAGCCATGCCTGATGCTGCCCAGACTCCATGGTTGCCAGCTAAACCCTTCCAGCTCCTGCAGCCCACACCCAGCAGACCAGAGCTGCTCTTGAGCCCAGGCATCCTGGCTTCACACTACAGACTCCACCTCACCACCTCCACATTCAGCTTCATGCCACACAGGTAGAGAGAGAGACTCACTCCCACTCTGCATCATCCCAGGGATCACGACCCCTTGTGCTGGTCCTTACAGAAGAGTTTCCCCACAGGCTGTGGCTTCCAAGCACGATGAATGCAGCAGTCACACTTCCTCCTCATTTCTTTTCCCTGTGGGCTAGAGATGTCCTGATGGATCACATTGATAGCAGCCAGGTCTTCCTCCAGCTGTGTGTTCCCTAGGCACTACACAGCTTACCTGACTTCCTTAAGCACACTCTGTAACATTCTCCTCCTCCAAGTCAGCATCGTTACTGTCTCCACCACATTATCAGCTTCTCAGGTTTTACAAGGCCTTAAAACTCTACTTTTTGGAGTTACTTATCATTCCTGACTCTCTGCCAACATCTGTTCCACAGTTTTCCCCCTCTGCTTTGCCATTTCTATACTGCAGCCCTCTAGGCACCATTCACACAAACTTCTAAAGCAGGCAAACTGCACACTTCAGAGAGTGGGGGGAGGACAAGTGCGTCCCCACAGCCACCCCAGCCCATGAGCAAGGAAGGACACAATCAGTTGCAAGGAGCTGAACCCATCCTAGCAGCATCTCTGAGCATCTCCACATTCAATGTTACCTGGCCAGACAAAGATTACTGAGGCAAAGAGACTGGAATCGTTTCACAGCAGAGGAGAGGAGGTATCGTGGCTTTCAGCGCTGTCCGAGCGGCAAGTCCAAGGAGTCCGAGATCAGTGTGTTCCTGGGCAGTGTGAACATCCCTCAAACAGCCAGCACAGGGAGAGGACCGAGGGGTTTAACAGCCTCCCTGGACATAAAGGCCAACTCAACAGAGAGCAGCTGTGAGGAAAGCTGCTGACTACACAAGCTCTGCTCGCTGTGTAACGGCACCTTCCCATGGCCAAGCTAGACCATAAGAGCTCAAGTTCAATCTCAGCTCCTCTCCTGCAGGGCGAGGGGAGAGGGAAAGAAGGGCAGAGGGAGCATCATCAGAAAGAAACCCTTCCCCATGCTAAGACAGACACAGCAAGGTACACGCTTACGTGAGGCCTTCAGTGACTGACCAAAGAACTACAGGGTACCAGAAATGCAACACAACCATCTCTGCCTAAAAAAACAGGCTCAGCTAATTAACAAAACCTCATTAAAAGGGACACTGGCAGCAGGCATAACCTCTTCTTTCCTTACAGAGGGATGATCCATATCCACTGTCTCAACAGCAAATCCTCAAAACCGTTTCAACATGAGTGACTGGGTCTCTCTGATGACCATTTAACGCCACGCTACGGCGGCGAGCTCTGCTCTCGTAACCACTGCAATAAATACACATCAATCCCTTTCAAGTTTAATAAACGAGGATCCTAAAAGCTTTGTCTGGATCTGCTTCTCCCATTCAATTAATATAACACAGTACCAGAGCAATGAATTATTGAAGAGAAATACAAGCCAGAGCTTTCGTAAACACACTCTGCTCCAATAGCAATTTATTACAAATTAATAGTGTGCTGCACTCCCTCCCGCAGCGCGAGAGCCGCGGAGCAGCAGCGCTGTCAAGATACAGCCACCAAAACTTCGGAGCTGCCATAAACCACAATGAATTAGAGAATCATAGAATAGCTAGAGTTGGAAGCGACTCCCAGAGGTCATCTAGTCCAA
>VXBZ01000523.1:213339-234005 GCA_013399135.1 Heliornis fulica
ACTCTTACAGTAAAGAGCTTTTTTCTAATATCCAATCTAAATCTCCCTCCCTCTATTTTGAAACCCCTTGTCCTGTCACAACAGGCCCTACTGAACAGCCTCTCCCCATCTTTCTCGTAGGCCCCCTTGAGGTACTGGAAGACTGCTAAAATCCTGAGAGCAAATAAGCTGGAGGTAGGAGGGAGGGAGGGAAAAGTGATGGAAAAAAGGTGAGTCGCTTCTGTGAGGGTTTTCTATTCATGAAACAACACGGTTTGCACAGGAATAATTAGTCTTTTCATATCTCTGCTTGGATCAGGGCTGAAAAGCACGGCCAGCGCGCGGGGCTGACGACGTGGTGCACGCTCGCTGATACATGAAAGCTGTGCTGCAGCTGAAGAGAAGCACTGCTGTGAACAGAGTTAATTAATGTTCAAGAATGAGAATTCCGTTCTGCCCGTGTAAAATCCCATCTGTGCAGCAGGAGGCTGCCCAGGCTCGTCCCACCCTGCCCTACAAGGACCCCTCACACTCATTCCTAGATGAAACCTGAACTGAAAGAGATGTCTCTTATTCATCAAAGAAGTTCAATTTCCAACTAGCCAGAAAGACACTTCACGTCTCACCGAGCTACTGCTCTGAGAAGCTCCCAACAAGCCCATCGAGAGCAGCGTGGGGACTGTCACAGCCCATCACCTACCAGGATGGGAGCTCAAAGCTCTTGTTTAACGTGCTTCTTGCTGGAAGTCAGCTGAGCACGTTGGTCCTGCAGATAGCTGGAGTGAAGGCAAACGCATCGGTGCCCAGCGTTTGGAAGATGTCACGCCCTGTCATGGACAGTTCCAGTGCCATGTCAGACAAGAGTCACACCTCTGTCAGTGTGGCAAACCCACTCAAGACCATCGGTGGGAACAGATGTCAAACCAGGAGGGATCTTCCCTTGATGGTGTTTGTGTTTCCAATACACCTTCAGGAAGGTGCTCTCCCAATAAACAGCAAAACACGCAACAACCACCTCCACGACTGCTCCACCACCTTTAACAAACCCTATTTCAACCTCTACACCCAACACAGAGCAGCCACTTCCACCAACTTCTTTTCCCAAGCAACTTCTCAGCTAGGTCACCCCCAGTGACATTATATTCGGTGTCCCCGACCTCCCCCGCGGCACAGCGACACACCCACCTCCATTTCTGATAGCTCTGATCCCGCGATGGAAATCTTCGAAGCTGATGACTCCAAGTCCGCTTGGGTCGAGGTACTTCATTAGGTCCTTTACCTGCAACCACAAAAGCAATGTTACCCACACAGCCATTTCTTTGAGGAGGTAGCACCTTCCAACAGAGAAACACCCTGTAACACATTTTCATCCTTAAAAAAACTTGAACTTTTCTTAAACTGATGCCAAACTGCGACTGTTCTCCTTGAAGGGAGCAAACGTGAGTCCAGAAGGATGATTAGCACTTTGCTGGTGCTGAAACTCTTGCTTTAGTTTTGAAACATAGGTTAGGGCAGTATTTCTTGCAATGTGGTCCTTTTCCACCAGGGATTTGTTTATTTTTATGTTTTTGAAAGAGGTCCTATCTTAATTGGGAAAACTCAGTAATAGGCTGCCCAGTAGGAGAGCCCAATTAAGAGGATTCAGTGATAATGAACTGCTCCATGCTACAAATTTAGGCCATATAATTGAAACATTTTCACAATTAGACAACTCCCAGGGGGAAAGAATCATGTCAGCTACTGAGGATGAGGATGGGGGTGCTGGAGAAGGCATGCCCATCAAACAAGGGACATCAACAGGGGTGAGCTGGGTTCTTCATGCAGAACAGGCATGTTGGAGGGAAAAGCCACCAGCTTTCCTAATGGTCCAAACAAAGTCTTCGAGAAGGCACATTTGGCTCCTTCCTTGCCACCAGCCTGTCCTTAGAAAACCCTTTACACCACCAAGGCTTATCAAGATGAAACTGGGACCAGTGTTGTCTAACATCTTAATCAACAACAGACTGAGGGACTGAGTGCACACTCAGCAAGTCTGCAGAGGACACCAAGCCAAAGGGATGGGATGTCATCCAGAAGGACCTGGACCAGCTAGAGAGGTGGGCCCATGCAAACCTTGAAGTTCAATAAGGACAAGTGCAAGGTCCTGCACTTGGGTTGGCACAGTTCTCACTACCAGCACAAGCTGGTGTGTGTGTGTGTGTGTGTGTGTGTGTGTGATAGGACAGAGAGCAGCCCTGCAGGAAAGGACGTGGGGGTATAGACAGACACAAAGCTGTCCATGAACTAACAATGTGCATTTGCAGCCCAGAAGGCCAGTGGCACCCGGGCTGCACCACAAGAAGTGTGGCCAGCAGACAGAGAGGGGATTGTCATGTCCCCCCTGTCCCTGTCCCCCCCACTCTGTTGAGACCCCCCTGCAGTGCTACATCCAGCTCTGGAGCCCTCAGCACAGGGACATGGACCTCTTGGAGCAGGTCCAGAGGAGGCCATGAGCATGATCTGAGTGCTGGAGCATTTCTCCTATNCAGGGCTATGAGCAGCCTGACCTAGTGAAGATGTCCCTGCTCACTGCTGGGGGTTGGACTAGATGGGCTTTGAAGGTCCCTCCCCACTTCACACATGCTGTGATTCTGTGAAACACTCAGACATGTATATTTTGTGCTTTAATAACCCCCCCAGCCAGTGCAGACCCTCACTGCAAGAGGCAGTGAGGCACCTCCTGGTGTTCTGGAACAAGCTTCTCCAGCTGAAACAAGCCCAGGAGGGAGCTGGCTTCGAAGGAATTGCACAATTGGCTCCGTGCTCAAAGGCTGCCCTCACCCTGCCAAACACATCGACCTCTCCTCCTCCTCCTCCTCTGGGGGAATACACGCACAGGGGAAGTCTTGAGGCAGGCTGCAGGGCTGGATTTGTTCAGCTCACGAGCACAACCGGTTCCCTTTTGACTCATTCTCTTGGTTTTGGTTTCTTTGGGGGGGTGGGGGAATACAATAAAATAAAAATTGAGTAAATCACCAAATCTCTTCTTCCAGGGAAGGAAACCTCGTGTCTAAATGGAGACTTAACAGCAGAGGCGACCGTGGCTGTGGAGCTCTGAGCTGCCTGACTCATGTGCATCAGCAGGGGGGTTTCTTGGTTTTTGTTTTGTTTTTCTTAAACCCAGGTGGGTGTTTATGCGAGGTGGGGTGGGAAATCACATCTCACTCAGCCATTTGCCCAATCTCTAACACAATGCAGGGGAAGGCAGGAGGTGTCTCCACTTTGGACACCTCACCTCACCACAGCAGCCTCTGCTGCTGGCACAGAGGAAACCAGAGGGCTGAGCCCATGGAAAGCCCTTTGGCTGCGTGGCTGGGGCCGTCACAAGACAGACAATAAGCACAACCCAGGTGTTCCTGCATGCCAGCTTACACCATTATCAAGGGGGTAAGATGACAAAGCAAGCATCTTCCCCAGTTTTCTGGGGGAATTTTTTGGTAGACAGGTACCCAGAGCGCTGAACTCGCATGGCACGCTGACTCAGATGGGTCAGGATGCTCATATGTTCAATAAAGGTATTTTGGACTCATAAAAACAGCTCTCAGGAATGTGTTGGTTCCAGTTTGTGCATCTGGCAGCCTCCAAGTTCAAAAGCTGTAGCTTAATCCGTTATCTGTGCACAGAGATAACAGAAATGCAAGTGATGTTTGATCAGACTCAGTAAGTCTGTAACAATAAGTCTGATGACTGTGACACACTCTAAAGTGGTTTCTGCAAAGATTTGGCCACAACAGCACGTGGGACTCGCTCAGAGTTGCTCGTGGCACCAAGGAGGGGTCTGATTCCCCATGCCCATACCCCACCAAGGCATCTCTCCCACCCTGGTGCTCCTGCAAGACAGACAGAGCAACTGGACAAGTACTTTGTTTATGGAAAAGAGCCACCTATATTTAAATTAAGCTTTGGGCAAGGGACAACGACTGGAACTGTTCTTTAAAAGCATCACAGTGCAAACAAGTAAAAGCCACACAACCCCCTAGAGCCCACATGAGTACTCTCTGCTGATCCAAACGTGCCTGTGCTTGCTGACCAGGCTTAACAGGAGCTCTGATGGTTAAATACCCAACTGAGACAACACTCCCATCACCAGACTGAGTGTGAGCAGCCATGGACACGCAGAAGAGCTCACAGGAGGTAACATCACCAGCGCAGCCCCTGTGAGAAGCTGCCCAGGGAGAGCAGAGGCTTCTCCCTGCAGCCACAGAGATAGGGATACCTGTCCAGGGTCTTTAGGTTCACATGCTACGAGCATGTGAACCCAACCCAGACACCTCCAGGGCTTCAAGATCACTCCCCAATAATACAGGAGCACTTTCTTTTAATTCTTGTGCCCTTATTTTTTGCTGTTTCATTGACCGCCTCTCACTTCTACCATGACAGCACGTGGTAAAATGCAAGCAGGAGCCCCCAAGCAGATGACACACTCATACCTGAGGGGTCCCAGCCTGCCTGCCCACCCTCCCCTCACAAAGCAGCTGCTCAACCCCTCAGCCATCTGATTCGCCTTTTCCATACGCTCTCCAGCATCCCCATTCCTTCTGAAGATGAAGGCCAGAACGTGCACACGACTCAAGACCGGGTACATGAAGATCTCGGGCAGTGCACAAGCCCAAGTGGTGGGAATAAAGCACTGTAGGTCCTTGGTGTGCCTCCTAGGCTACCCCCTTCCCAAGGCCCACCATCATCTTGTTCATCCATTCCTGAGCTGCCTGCATCAGGACTGACCCGCGACAGCTCCACCATCTCGCTCTCAGTCTCTGACTGCCCCTTTTCTCCACTGCTTCGTTTTGAGACGAGGCTAAAACCCCCATCTTGCCAGGGCATCTGGAACACACACACACACACACACCCCCAAGCATGAGGGCTCAGACTGGTCCAGAGTAACAAACCTCAGCAGCTCTGAATTCATGGATTTGTTGCTTTTAGCTGGAGTAGCTACACTGCGCTCCCGTTAGCATGGAAGTTAACAGTCTCCCAAGCCCCAGCGTTAAGCTGAGCACAGGCAGGTACAAACTGCAGCCATGGGAGGGTTCCTGCCCTCTTTGGCCAGCAAGCAACAGGAAAGGTTTTGTTTAATGTTTGTAGCTGGTTACAAACTCTTCTCCAAAGGCGAGCAGCGGGAGCTACAGAGCATTAGGCAGCCAAAGAGGATGACGTGGTTTAAGTAGCTGATACAAATCCTGGTGGAAAGTGAGAGGTTTAAACTACTTTAAGTCAATCTACCCTAAGCTGAGTGCAGACACAAGCCTGTGGGAGCAGACCGTGCCAAAGGGGCCTCACTCACCCCTGTGCCGGGGACATGAGCCCCTGGTATGAGTCCATAAGGGATTTCTCCGACCCTCCCTGGCCAAGCCCACCAGCTCCATGCTGTACTGCTGTACCCCCTGCCCGTGGCTCCCCCCACAACACGGAGCACAGTGAGAGTTTCCCTGCTTCAGCGTGCTGACATGGGCTGGGAGAGCGCTCCCGAGCCTCAGCTAAGCCACCCGTGACAGCTCCAGCTCCCGGCGGCTGGGAGTCCCTCACCTCCCCGTCAAACACCCTCTGAGGAGCAGCCACCGAGCCCGCTGTCAGCTCCGCGGCTGCTCCTCAAGGATGTTTTACAGGGAGGTGAGGGATTCCCAGCCGCCAACAGCCCCATTAATAGGCTGGAGGAAAAGGAGAGGAAGCTCCAGAACTTCTTTCTCTACCTTGTCAGTGATCAGGATAGCAGAGGGGTTCAGCAGAACAAGATTCCCACTGTGCATCTCAAAGCCAGGGCTGTGCCTGCCCTCAGACACCCTCCCTGCAGCCCGTGAGCCTGCCAGAAGCTCTCCTGCAGATTCCATCACAGACTGGGGTTGAGTCAGCTTCCAAAAAGAAATTCTTCAGGGGTGAAACGAGGGTGAGAGTTTTCCATGGCCACAGCAGTCAGGCACCCCGTGAGGAGGAGCTGGCAGAGCTGTGTATGGTATCTAATAGAGATGATGCCTCACCATGGCCATGTCTCACCCTCCACACCAAGCAAGCCAATTACTTGGCAATACCTTAGTGAGGGTAACAAGGCAGCATTTCAGTGCTGCTTTACACAGGGCTCAGGAAGCAAATCCTATGTAGACACAAGAGAAGGGATCAATAATGACATGTTCCTGCTACAACATGCCCAAGTCCTCGAGGCAGGCCAGCAAGCAGGCTATAGTTCCCACCAAGAACTTGTGCACCTGCAGACTCACGCGTATCACGATAAGGGAAGCCAGAAGCTTCCGTGTTGACATTCCTCCCTCCTTTCCTTGGAAAGGGGTCAATGTGCACTCTCGGTCTTGGGGCAATAGGACAAGTGCCAAGGTAAGTCATGGGAAAATGAGAGAGGGTGAAGATCTGGTATGCTCAACAGGTGACTTCTACTCTTAGGCTCCCAAAAGGGACCAACCACACAGATCATGTGCAAAAAGAATCTAGAAGCTGTTAGAAAGACACCAGGAGACCCACTCAGATGAAGAACAACATGCCAGAGACTCACCAAGGGTCACCTTGAGCAATCAACTGCAACAGTGCAGCCCACCAAACCAGTAAACCCAATCCAGATTCTGACTGGGTGACACTGTATGCTTGTCACTAGCTGGGACTCAGCTGTAGCCCAAAACATCAGATGACCCATTAACCACCCGAAAAAAAAAAAAACCAACCCTTCATCAGGGAGCTGACTGCTGTATTCTGGCTTGATGTTGCCACCATCATGCAGCCAGCACTGGCCAGGGGCTGTTTCGAGAAGCATCAGCCACCTGCAAGCGGCTCAGAACACATTTGCATTGCTTATTAACTAATATTTCTAACGAGAGGCAGAGGTTTACCCTGAAAAACAAGCCTTGAGGTGCTCAGACTGGAGCTCTGAAAGCCACTGCGCAGGGTGGAGGCGGGTTGGGTACCCCACCTCAGGCAGGCATCCAGCAGTGAGGTTGTGGTGGGTAGAGAAAACACGTGTGTAAACCTCATCTGGCTCCGGTTACCGGCGCACGCCAGGCTGCGGGGTCACACACGCTTCCCCAGCAGGAACGTGCAGACGTCAGCAGGCTGCGAGGCAGGGGAAGACCATCCCACCACGGGGCTCAAAACCCCACCACCTCTTCCTAAACTATTATCAATAGGAAATGTTTATCTCCTGAACAGACTACTACAGAAGACCCAGAGGTTTCAAGGGCTTTACCCTCATCTCTCCCCCTCCAGAAGTGGGAAGACCTTTGGGGGTCAAATACAAACACAGGGCCAGACAAACTTCAGCATCAGCTTCCAAAGGGCCAGCGTGCACCCGGTGCCATGGTGGAGAGCCTGAGGACAGAAAGCAGCCAGCCCTTCAGTAACACAAGGACCCCAGTACACTCAGGGGTGAGGGAGCAACTGCAGCCTTTCCCTGTCTGTAAACACAGCCCCCAAAGCTTTCCAAGCATCAACAGGGCTGTTTAATCAGCTTTGCACAATTAAGCACAGCGCACGCAGACACCATTCCCCACGCATTCGGACGTTCGGCTTGGATGCAGACTGAAGTATTACAAACAGAAAATAACACTTCCCTTTCAACCCAAGGCTGAGCTGTTTCTAGCAGCCTCTATGTTTCGCTTTCTCCAGCTGGACCACACTCCCCTTCACCGCCTGGATCTCTGCCCAGCTTCACGCAAGGCTCCACGCTGTGTTGAACATGCCCAACTGCAGCCTTTATCTTCTGTTTGGCCTTCACAAAGGTGGCTCAGGCCACCTCATCTGAAGCCTTTGCATCGTGGCAGAGCCTGGTTCCTGAGGAGCTGTCTGCAGACATTCCACTGTGTCCAGCACAAGGGGGTTTGCCTACATTTACATTGGCTAACCAGGTCCAGACCAATCCTGGATACACAGGGTTTTACACAGCTCACCCGACTAAGCTGGGACACCATAAATCCAGGCACCTCCCAGGTAACTCCAGCTACCCTACACTGTCTGCAAGAAGCCCAAATCTGCTCTGAACAGCTTTTATTTTGGGTGCCACCTCAAGCGAGGAAAAGTCACACAGCCCCTGGATTCAAGCAGAGTGAAAGCCGTGTGCCACACCAGCGTAAGTGCCCACCAGCGGGGAGTTTAGGCAAGCAACGCCCTCAAGCACAGGACAGGGCTCACCAGATGCTCTCCTCTTTACCACCAGGCTGATCTCTGGCCTGGAGTGGTACCCAGGAATTTAACCCAGCAAACACACCCAACGTACATATGTAGAGGCAGAGAGAGCAGCTCTACCCTCTGTGTTTAACCCAAGGGTAGAGCTGACACTCATTTGTTCGGAAAAAAAACCCCACTTTTTTTCCTGAAAGAAAAGGCTCAGCATTGAGAGGCAAAGAGTAATATTCTAAGAGCTCATTATGGAAGTCATAGCTGTCTTGTTCAGTTTTTGGGAGGTGTGCTGGCACTGCTGAACCCCCTCCAGCCGAACACCGGAGCCGCTGCACAGCTTGCCCGAGATGTAGCTGACCCCGTGCCACCGTCCTCTTCAGACTGTGCAGTCACCAAGTCAATGGGCTGCAACGTGATCAGCTGAAAGGAACTGATCCCTGCTAATGCAGCATTTGTCTGGGCTAAGACCACATCTATCCCTCCCGTGCCGGGTGCTGAGAAAGCACGTACATGCCGGCAACATGAGCACAACATTGATTCATGCAATGGATTTCCCAGACTGTGAACTATGTTCACACCAATCCCAAAGCTGGGAAAACCCTTTCCAGCACTTTGCTTCTGTGGCTTCATCAATGTAAAGCAGCAGGCTGAGTGGAAGGCTGGTAACTCAGGACTACACCAGTTCCAGCAGTGTTTGTAGGACCCGACCCAGTAACTTGTTAAAGGATCCAATGCTACAGAAAGTGAGCAGGACCCCAGAGCAGGTTTCTGTTCTGCTGCTATTACACCTAATTAACTAACTTCTAAAACACCCTCAAGGGACAGATCTCATTACAGGGAGATGCAACAGTCGATTGTAAGCAGCACAAGAGCTGCGTTATTTATCTCATGCTATTTACTTTGCAAGCAGCAGCACTCTGAGCCTTTGCAGGAGCTCCAGGGGTGATCAGCAAGCAGATAGTGTCTGATCAAGTCTCTGTTTAAAAGGTTCACCACAAGCAAGGCTCAGTGAAGATGCTCTCTGCAATGACCCTCTGACATCACTTCACCTCTCCTTGTTACCACTTCAGGCCCAGAGGCTTCAAGCAGGGCCCCAACTCTCAGTTTGGTACCTGAAACCAAGAATTGAGGCATTATTTGTGACAAGGGGGTGAAGAAAAAGACTCACCCTGGTTTGTTCTCATCTCTCCCTACTACAGGGCCAATCAAGTCTACTATACATAAGGCAAAAGGGGGAATACAGGTCTCCCTCAGTCTGCAAGTACTTGAACACACTGGAACAGGAGTGGGATCACTCACACACCAAGCGAGAGAAGCCCTAGCAGCTGGATCCTTCCCTTGATACAAACTGAGCAAGTTCCCAAGTGGGAACAGTCTCCTGTCCCTCCCTACCTGCCCAGGGAGAGGAGATCCTCACTGCTCACCTAAGGCACCCCGATGCCACTCACCAGCCTCTCCCAGGGTGAGTGGGCTCTCTCTGAGGGCACAGGGAATACCAGGAGACAGCTGTGAATACAGAACCAGCCAGAGAGAATTCCCTCCCCAGCAAACTATTGATTTTCCTTTTTGGAAGAGGAAAAGGAAGAAGTCCCCAAGCCAACTGTGAACCAAGACAAAACCCAGAGCTGATGCAGAGCAGAAAGTGCTCTGTGTTTCCCCCCAAAGCCGCATGCATGAGGAGGGTGCAGAAGAAAGGGCTTTCCAGCCAACACTCAAAATTCAACAGGAAGAATGAACAAGAGGCCAGAATTTCTGGCTGGCAGCTCTTTAAAAGAAAAGCCTGAGGACCTAGACCACTCCTGCCCAAGAAACCAGAAGAGATCAGTGCAGCCCACCCGGGCTCAGCACAGAGCCACAGGATGGCTTCCCCAGCCCATACTGCCCATCCAGTTCTGGGGTTTTTACCTCTTGGTAGAAGTTTCCCTGTTCCATCTACATAACAGGCAAGCACAAAACCTCTTGAGACCAACCCTAGGGACTCAAAGTCTCACCTGCAGGCAGCCTTAACACCTCCATACCCGCCACAGCTCCAGGAGCCTCGCTTCATCTTAGTTCTATAGTGTGTCCACAAACACCGGCTAGGACTACTTCCAAACTGTCCACCAAAAATATACTTAAAGAAACAAGCTTGAAGGGTGGTTTGGAAACATTAGCAGGAACCTAAGTCACACCAAAATGGTTTTATCCAAATTTAATTGCATTTGTCTCAAATGTTCCAGATTTCCTGTTGCTATCTAAACACTCATAGGCTTCACCAGGGACGCTGGACTGTAAACACATCCATTTGTTCCATTACTATGCTTCTTCCCCCACCCTCCAAAACACCCTAGGTTTTGTTTCCAGCTCTTCCTCCTCTTATGACACAGGAAACCTGTTCTTACCCTGCCCACACACAGCACAGAGGTAGGAGACTAAATCTTAAAAGAGCCAAGCACCACCACCCAGGCCACCCTGGGCTCGAGGTGAGCCAGCTGCATCCCACCAGTGTGCTGAACTGGGGCATTTCAGGGTCACCTGAGCTGGCACAAACCATCTCCAGTGCCAGGAGGTCACTCCCTCAGGACTAGGCACGGTAATGCTGAGTGTGTGGCAGCTCCTAGTCTGGCCTCCCTAGAGCAAACCTGGGGATTTCGGTGACAATAGACTGTTTGGTTATGACTTGGCTGGATTTAGAAATCCAGGACTGCAGCTTCTGCTCCCTCCCAACCAGGCTAGGACAGCAGCACTCACCCTTACCCCAACACATCCCAGAATAAACCCTCAGCTCAGGACTCTCTTTTGCTAACTCACCCTCTCCAAAGTGAAATGCAGGTGCCACAATCCCTGAAACAAGATGATAATAATGAAAAACCCAGGAGAAACCTGCCCACACACCAACAAGCACACCACAAAAGCAGGGACAGAGTCACATCTCAGCTTGCCAACCCTGGGAATTTGGGGAGCAGCAGAAGCCTCTCAGGCTGTGGAGGTGATGTCCCCAACCAGGAAGCTAAACATTAAGTGAGCTGAGTGTGATACAAGCGAGCAGGATTCAGAGACCAGCAAAGCACAAAGACTCGTTTCTCTTCTAGAGCCGCCCCAAGCGACTGCCCTCCCTCCTCCTGGCAGCCCTTCGCACAGCCTTCAGAAAGGGACACTTGTGCAAAGGCAACACAAAGCCAATGTGCTGGAGGGATGGGCAAACATAAAGGATAATAATTCATTAAAAGCCAGAAGGGTTTCCAGGCTCAGAGGTCAAACTCAGAAGCAAAGATGCCACGTGTAGCTTGTGAAGTGCAAGACTTTGGGGTGCTGCTCCTCATCATACATCAAGGTCTCCAGCATCTCCCTCCAGCTTTTCAGGGCATGCAGCCTCCTAAGAGCCCTGTTTCGACTTCCCTCATCCTCCTGCTGTGCTCCTGCCAGCACAGTAGTCCCAGAGCTCCCAGTAGCCAGAAGAGGATTAGCTGTTGCTGCAACCATTTAGCAGGCATAGGAAAGAAAAAACAAAAAACATGTGAGGATATCCAGATTTATTCCTCGGTGCACAGAGCAAGAGGGGTGAAGAACTGGAAAAATTAAGGAATGTGCCCATGCAAAAGGGAGGGAGCAGATGCCAAAGGCAGCGGTGAAAGCTCCTAAAAGCCAAAGTAGGACCAAACATTATTCTCCCAGTAGAAGTTTCACTTACAACACAGCTATGCTTCCCCCAGGCAGGAGGAGCAACCCCCCCATTTCAGGCAGCCTTCACCTGGGATCACAGAGTGGTCCAGCATCGTGCCCTGCCATGGCAAACACTCCCTGGTTATTTCCTGCCCTTGACAACTCCCGCTCTCCAAAAACTGAGTTTGGGCTCCTTTTACACATCTTGCTCGAGCCCAGTTTCCTACTGGACTCTGGCAAATGGATTTTCCACAGGGCTGTTGCCTCCATGGAATCTTGCCAGAGCGTGAGGCTCCAGCACCGGGTCCTCTCCCTTCGGTGTCACTCCTAGGGAACAGCCTGCAAGCTGAAAACCCCCTTTCAGGAGCAGCGGTGACTCAAACGCGGCGTAACGCTGGCGGCATTTCACCACGGGAGAACAGTAGCTCTTTCTTCTGGAGAGTGACAGCACAACATTAAAACAACCTGAAGACCACCACGCTGTGCACAGCCTTACCTAACAGAGGGTCGTTCAGCTTGTGGACAGAATCCTGTACAACCAAACCCACAGCCCCATGGGACAGCCCCAGAGCTGTCACCAGCCCACACCAGGGTCCAGGTGGCCTCGGCACGGCCAGGACCCACGCAGGTGACACCAGAATTGGTGTTGTTGAAGCAAGTGCTCAAGTCTTTGCCAAATACCACTGCCAGCAGATGCTTGTTTCGGATAAATTAGTCACCTCAAGCGAGGAAACAGCGAGCAGGTCCTGCAGCTTGGCACTGCCGGTGTTCCCATCACCAGGGACTTCTGCTTCTACAGCACAAGGAGCTGGATGGGGAAGAGCAGCACTTGGAGCACACCAAGCAGCCCCCAGGCAGCTCTGCTTTACATTTCTCCCCAGAGAAGGGAGAAGACCCTGACCAAAGGCCCACTGACCCCAGGGCACCCACAGCCCTGAGCCTCCTTTCCCTCTGAAGAGCTGACCCCATCCACTCGAGCTCGGCAGCAGCAGTCTGGAGGATGCTGTGCCCAAGGCTGCCCTCAGTCACATCTCCCCTCTTGCCTCCTTCCCCCACAGTAACTTGATCTCTGCCCTATACCAATTCCAGCAGAGACTCTGCAGCTGGATGTGAACAAGTGGGGAAGCACAACTATATCACAGGCTCAGTCACTAAGTCCAAGACACACAACTCCCCAGGGCAGGCTCAGGGCCTGTGTCAGCAGGCACGTTTCACTATGTGGGCACAGCAGCAGGACCACAAATCACTTCCTACACCCCTCACCCAGCCAACACACCCTCCTGGCCCATGATCACCTCAGACTGGATGATTCAGATGATATTTTTAAGCTGCAAGTTCTAAGATCTTAACTGTCTGTGGCATCCCCAACCGGCATGGCACTCCCCTGACCACAGCACACCAGAGCAAACATCCCACCACAGCACACATGCCTCTGAGAAGCTCACCAGACCCAGCCTGGCAGCGTCACACCCACCTTTTCTGCAAGCATTTGACATGAAGCACACAAGCAGAAGGAAATTCTGATGTTGCTCACTCCAAGCTCATGTGCAGGAACCAGAAACCCAAGCAGGATTTTGAAAGAATGGAACCAGGCAGGAGAAACAGGGAAAAGCAAGCTGTGGTCCATCCCCACGCCAGACCATTCCAGCAGCTCTGTAGCTGGGAGAAACCTGCTCCTCTACTGGGACCATAGGGCTCCCAGCAGCTTTGTAGCACTGGGAAGCTGATGGTCCCAGAAGAAGAGTGGAAGCCCAAGCATCACCCTGCCCAAGCAGCACTGAGGCTGATTGGGATGACATTTATTCTGCAGAAGAATAATTGAAAGCCAGGAGGAAAAGAAAAAAGGAAAAAGCCACTGGGTTCAAAGCAGATCTCTGACAACGAGTAGCAAATGGGAGTGGAAACAAGAATCAAATTGAGAGAAATTAGGTAGGCAATTGTTGTAATGACTATCAATTACTGGCTGTACTGAGCTACACAACGATACAAGCAGCTCTGAAATGTGTGGAGCACACTCAGTTATAAGCTGTAGCAGGGCGAAGCGACACCAAAAGTGCCAAATCACCCCACTGTGGTGCAGCACCACATTCCAGTCTGTTAATGACACCCCTGTCCTGGGTTTGGCTGGGAGAGAGTGAAGGTTCTTTCAGCAGCCAGTGTAGAGCTGTCTTTGGGAGTGAGGGTGAGAGCAGTGCTGAGAACACACTGATGGTTTAGTTGTTGCTAAGCAGTCAAGGACTTCTTGGTTGTTTGGGTCACCCTGTCGATTATAAGGTGAGGGCACCCAGGGAGCTGGGAGGGGACACGGCCAGGACAGGTGACCCAAACTGCCCAAAGAGGGTATTCCATGCCAATGACATCATGCTCAGTATAAAGGGTGACCAGTGGGGGAGGCAGGCACGGCTCCAGGCCATGTGGTTTTGGGGACAGTCTGGTTCCAGGACAGCTCTGAGCTGTGCAGTTCAGTGAGAAATCGTATCCTGCATCACCCGTTTTGTGTATTTTACTATCAAGTCCTGTCACTGTTATCTCCCTGCTGTCCCAGTGACTGTCCCTATCCCACCCCGTGAGGTTTGTCTGTCTTTGTTGGTTTTCTCTTCTGTCCCTTCTCCCCTCTCTATTTACAGGGAGCAGCTGTGTGGTGTTGGGGTCTCAGCTGGGGTGAAACCACAGCAGAGCCCAATACAATTTTTATTAGCAATCACCTTAGAAATCATCCCGCTCCAGAGAACGGACACCACCTCTCATGAGCCCACCTCCATCCCGGGGAGCTGCCCCGCGCTGCCCAGCAGACACCAAGCAAAGCTCCAGACTAATTTTGATTGCACAAAAAAAAAAAAAAAAAAAAACCAACCTCAGGAAAAAAAACCCTGCATGCCTCTTAACAAATAATTAAACAAAGCAAGACTGAAAAACCTTTAGACCAGGTCCTTTTCCCCAGCCAGGGCTCCCAACCCAGCCTTTAGCAACCTCTGGGTGCTACTGGGTGCCACATCCACACCCCACTTCCCTGGAAATCCCAGGTTTGCTTCCCTGCTCGTAGCATTTGCAAACTCTACACAGTTTTTAATTTCTTCTAGGAACAGTGTGTGGTGGAGAAAACATTCCTTTATTTACAGAAACCTTTTCAAATTCCAGAAGAACACATCTACCTTGTATCGAAACTCATTTGAATACATCAACGCCCTGCTCAGTCATAGCCATACTCTCGATCCAAGGGGGAAAAAAGAAGAAGAAAACCCAAACAAACCAAAAAACCCCACATTTCTTAAATAAACCAGTGCTGGGATAAAGTTCCAATCACCACCCTCCTCCCAGCCCGTGCAGACAAGCCGTGCCTTTGAGTATTCACCACCCTGCCAGGCCCGATCCAGCCCGGATAAGCCATCAATCTCATTATGGCCACAAATGTTAAGTATGAAACATATCATGAAAACAGATCTGCCTGTGGCAGGACACGCTCCTAACCCTCCCCAGCTGCTCCAAGCAAGAAGCTGAAAGCCAACACTTAGCAGAAACCTGGGAGTGGAGAAATCGTCTCTTTATTGGAGTCTCTGGGATATTTGCACATGAATGAACTCTGCGAATTCCATTTCCAGCTAACCGGCAACCACCTGGCTCGAAATCCATGAAATATGTTGGCTTGGAAGCGTTTTCCTCTTGGAGGGAAGAAGAAAGCTTCCTGTCTTTGCAGCCCCACAGATAACAGATGTGCAGTTAAAGATGCTAAAACACCCTCCAAAGGGGGAGGCAGATGGAGCCCTGTGGTCCACGCCCAGATGGACAAACATGGGTTTTGCCATGAATTTCTACAGTGAAAAAAATCACGGCCTTGGTCAGAGCAAGGGAAGTATTTGGGGTTTGTTGCTCTCCCCAAGCATACATGTGTGCCCACACACAGACCTATTGTACACCCACAGCATCACTGTGATCCCAGCTCCGGTTAAAAGGCAGCTAAACGCTCCGGGAGGTACAGGAGCATCAACACTCAGAGGCAATTTCAGCTTCACTCACATCTACGTGGCCTGAGGATCCACACAATGTACTTCTAGAAACCTCTTTGCTGACAAAGCCAGGGTTTCCTCTTCTCCAAATGCATGGGGATCCTCAGAAACTTAAAATAATAAAACCCTGAGGTTTCCTCGTGACAGAGATCCAAACCATTAGGTTTCAGAGAGAAGCAGAAGACCACAGGCGATGGGGAGGACATCCAAGATCAGATGCAATGTCAGCAACTCCGAGAGGACTATGCTGGGAGTACGAAGGATTCAGTACAGGGTCTGGATGCACTTCCCATGGGATCCATCAGAGGGGAGCTGGAGCAGCAAGCCTGGATTCACCAGCGGCAGGGAGCCACTGAAAATCTGCAGCTTGACACTACCCTGGCTTCATTCCAGACAGTAATCCCCAAATCTTGTTGATTTTCCCCATTGAAAAATAAAAATAAATCCCACTATTCTCTGCAGTCAACACCTGGAGCGATACCTGCTACCTCCAAACCATGATTCTGTCCGCAGCACCACACTCAGGGTGCGAGAAGAGGAAGCCTGAGGTCAGAAAAAGCACAACAGACCTGACCAAAAGCTTTGGAAACGATCACATATGGGAAAGTNCTCCCCACCACCACAACACAGCCCTGCACCGTTTCAGTCAGGGGAGGCTCAGCCTCTGTCACCGCAACCGGGCGGCAGAGCCACTCCACGGGTGAGACAGAAGAGGGTTAAAGTCACTGCACAATGGNCACGGAGGATTAGCTGATGCAGGGCAGGGGAAGGCTGGTGGACAGATACTCGAAGGATGTAAATGTTAAGGTAAATAAAACACAGCGCTTCGATACAATGCTTGAACTCATCAAAATTAAAATAAAAAAATAATAATAAAAAAAGGCTGAAGATCTCTGTGCCCTCGTGCTCTGACAGACCAATGTTTGAAAATAGGTTAGAGAAACTCAGGGACCTCCCTTACTGCTGCAGCAGCACGGAGATCAGGCGGCACAAGGGGGTTTTCCACCTCCGGTTGGCTTTGGAAGAAAGGAAGGACCCTCCCCACAGACACTGGGGAGGGTCCTCCCCACCACCACAACACAGCCCTGCACCGTTTCAGTCAGGGGAGGCTGAGCCTCTGTCACCGCAACCGGGCGGCAGAGCCACTCCACGGGTGAGACAGAAGAGGGTTAAAGTCACTGCACAATGAATGGCCTTGGGTTCTGCCTGACCCACAGAACAGCAAGATGCCACCCCCCCATCGCTTTACAACATGATGTAAGAGACCTGCAAAGCGTGCTTCTATCTCCCAACTCACTGCCTACACCAACCTTACCACAGACCTCAGCCCCTTGGCTGCGGCTGCACATGCAGCAGCTCTGGGGAGCACTGGTTCCCCAGTTAAGTGTCACAATAAAGAGGAGGGAACACAGACAATACAGATACACCACCATTACAAACCATCTCACAGGCACTAGTGAGTGGTGCAGAGGTTTGCCCCACAAAGGCCAGCTGTTCTCAAGACTTCTCCCCCCTACATCTGGTTTACAAGCCCACAGAACACGTTGAGAACCCTGGTAAGGCACAACAGCCCATGTTTGCCAACAGGCCACCCAGTACAGACCACCAGAGGACCCTCACACAGCTCCATCATCCCAGCTCTCAGCTCCAGCCAGCCAGACCCCAGCATCACCCTTCCCACACACCTCTTACGATGTGGGCAGTGGTCTCCATCCCAAGCTGCTTTATCACTCCAGAGAACAGCCTGCCTTTACTTCTCCCGTCTCTTCTAGCCCATACCAGCACTATACCAATACCACAGTCACAAAGATCTTTGGAACAGCCTTTCAGCTCCAAAAGCCACTTAAAATGCAAACCAACCCACTCCTCCCTCCCCATACTGCTCCCAGTTTTTCTACCTGTGGCTTTCAGCATGCAGAGAAAAATAAAAATCATAACAAACTCACAACACATCCTTCTTACGGGGTAAACACCCACTGGTCTCTTTCCTTTGACATTTAGCTAATAATTGTTTCAGCCAAATAACCTGGCAGCACTGAGCTCAGCAGCCCGTAAAGGCCTCCAGGGTTTGAAAAGCCAATGCTGGCTGCCCTCCAGCTCGCTGGTACATGGGGCACACCCCCCACTCTCCTTACCCCTTCAACCCCTCTGAACCCCAAGATAATCAGCTGCCTGCAATGCCTTGCTGTGCTTACAACGACTTTGGTCCACCACCACCCCATGCATCCCTTCCACTACGGTGGGCAGAGGCCAGGGGAGAGGGAAGGGAAGCAGGTACCTCCTCCTCTTGCTGGGCAGAGGTCTGGAAGCTGCTCCCCTGCAGATTGCCACCCCATATCTTCACTGGCCACCAAGCCCTGGCCACTTCCCTGCACCAGGCTTCCTGGTTCCAGCTATGTACTTAGTTACCTTAACTAAGCTATGCTCTTAGTTACCTTAACACCATTTTTCCTGGCAATGCTCCTATCCTTTAACTTCTACCCAAGCCAGATTCCCATTTTTCAGAAGACCCTTGAGACACATCCACTTAAAACAGATCAAGAAGCTTCTGCAGATCTCCTCCCTTTATCCTTTGACACATCTGCTGGGAGCTCAGACCCCGCCACCACCCCCTCCCACTCACCCTTCTCACCCATAGATAGGCTCACAAGTCCTCTCGGCTCAGAGGCATCGCAAACATGACACGTTCCCTGGGGTGCTGTTACCTGTTGGCTCAGCCGCTGTCACACCAACCTCACCAGGGTGTTCACTCGAGGTGCTGAGGGACAGCTGTGCCCAGGGACAGCTGTTCTGCACACCCAGAGCTCACTAAGCCAGTCTCTTGCTGAAGATAAACCAATCTAAAAAGCACAGCGTAGATCAGCATCACTGAGGGGTGTGCTCAGTGGGGAGAGCAAGAGACTCGGAGCACAGGAAGCCTCACACAGCCACTTCTAAGTCGGGTCCAAACGACCAGATGGCTTTTGGTGGCCCTCCCAGGCTCTGCTTCACTTTGGAGAGACCCTACCAGCTCACAGCTGCCACTCAAGCCCAGGTCTCCAAGCACTTCAGACTCACTGCTGTACCTTGGATTCTGTGTCACAGCCAAGGCTCGAGCAGCAGGTCTGGGCTGAGCCACACACGGTGCCAGCTCCTGCCACCAGTTCCGCCTGTCCTCCTTTCCCACCGACCCAAGCTGCTCCATAACACGCCCCTCCCATAGCTTCTGGTAAAGCACAAAGCCCCCCAGTAAGGTCCCACTGAGCCCCGAAGCGACAGCCATCACGTACAGGGGCTGCGACGTGAATGGACCGTCTGCTCCTGCCTCCTCTGCCGGCAGCGCGGAAGGGGGGGGATGCGCAGTGGCACAGAGCGCCTGGACCACGGCGGGAAGATGCAAGTCAGAAGCTTTACGCTGAATAAAGCTTCTTGCACCCAGGGGATGCAGGAGAGCGGTGCCAAGATGAGCTTGTAACTCCCCTCCGGTGCCATGACGCTACCTGGTTAATCATGCAACGAGCGGCAATCCCGCCTGCACACACGGTGCCCCTCACCAGCGAGGGTCTGCCAAAGGAGTCGTGTACACAGAGCTGTTTTTCCTAAATAAATGCCTCTGGTTTAGCCTCGAGAGGCGTCTTTACCATGAGGACGGAGATAAAATCCCTCCTCTGCCAAACACTCCCTCGCACACACCGATTTGCTTTGTCATGCCACTTTAATCCTCACACAGCAGCTACTGAATTAAAGCAGCTCTGGGTGAGCACATACAAACTTCATCACCACAGCCACACGCCTTGCAAAAAATAAGCCTATTTTCTTGTAGCAACACTAGCACAGGCCAACGTAGCGATCGCTGCCAAATTCATTCCCAGCCCCTGGTACGCTGCTGGAGCTCTCTCCATTTTGGGTTGTACCAGGCAGCTTTGAATTACATCGCATCTGATCTGCTGCAAGGAAACACAAGCTCACCACGGCACAAAGCATTAGAAAGGAGGGGGGGGAAAATAAAGGCGCATTCGGGATGGCCAAGCCCATGACACGGGAGCTGCCGCGATGCCACGGAGGGAGGGTGATGGGGACAAGGAGGAGCTCCTGATCCCAGGGTCTGGCTGCCGGTGCCTTTGCACGCGGGAGCTGCTCAGACAAAACTAATCGTGGTAGGGATGGAGAACAAAGAGAGGGGCTGCAGGCTCCCAGCAGCGCTCCCAAGACGCCCCGCTCCCAGCGGACTGGGACCTGGAACACACGAGCACCAGCATCACTTGGCTCCATCTGCACCTCCTGCATCCAGTTAAGGCCACGAGTGCCCTTCACCCAGGATGACCCTCATGCCGGTGGCACAGACGATGCCATCACTCCTGGTAAAGCCCTTCCCAGGGCTGCCAACACCAGCCACCTTCACTGGCCACCCTTCATGCGAAGGGCACGGCTGCAGGCCCAGCATGGAGGTGCCTTCGCTCTGGGTCACGCCATCCATGGGGATGAGCCATTGACCTGCCAGGAGCCCAACGCCAACTGCTCCTTCCCAGGGTGGGACACAGAGCCGGTTCACGGGGCAGCCCGGGCCTGCCAGGGCCCCACGGAGCCGCCAGCCTCACCTGCTCGGCACCGTAGGCCGTGGCGAACTGGACGAACTCTTCCACACGCACGAAGCCATCGCCGTCGCGGTCCAGGGCATCGAAGACAGGCCGGAGTCGCGGCTCCTCCTCCGGCTGGGCCGGGGGCTCGGCGGGGCCCTCCAGGGCCGGGCAGCCCCTCCGCTCCAGCGGGGACCAGGGCGGCGACCCCGGGGGAGGCTCAGCGGCCTCAGTTGCCCAGAGGCCCGGCTCTAGCTCCGGCTCCAGCTCTCCCTCCGGCTCCGTCTCCGGCCCGTCCCGCCGCGGCCCCCGGGGAAGCGGGGACTCGGGCACG
>VXBZ01000523.1:254525-306318 GCA_013399135.1 Heliornis fulica
TCGGGCACAGGCTGCTGCCTGTGCCAGAACTCAGGCACCCACAGAGCTGGGAGCAGGTGGGCCAAGCTTGCCTTGAAGAGGAACACAGACACCAAGCACAGCACCCACAGAGGGCAGTTTGCTCATGAAGGACTCCATGGCTGTTTCTCAGGAAACCTCTTCCCCCATACTGGCCATCTCTTGTTAAATGGACAAAAAAAGGCCCAAGTCTCCTCAAGGCTGAGTCAGTTCTGTACTCTGGTCTCCTGTGGAAACCAGCATTCAGACTACTAACACCCTCAACACACCACACCTGCTGCATGGAGAACATTTACAGGACACTCAAGAGTTCTGTACCCCAAAGCAGGAGCCGAGCAGTAAAACAAGTAGCTCAGTATTATCCCCCAGCCTGAAGTCAATACTGAGATCACCACATGAATTCTTCCAAGAGAAGGCACCTGCATGGGCCTGGGGGAGTTCCACTGCTGCAGGTGAGGCAGGAGCTCGGAGAGCCCTGCACAGGGACCAGCTCACTCTCACCAAACACAGTCAGAGGAACGGCCAGGGGACCACTGATGCCATTACACCAGTGCAGAGCTCGCTCGTCGCTAATTCGTACGGGACACGAGTTTCCAGAAGCATCCCATGGTGGGGCAGCCCTGCCAAGTGTCCTTCCCACCTGAAGCCTCAGCACATGGCCCCACATGGTCACTGCCCTCAGAGGAGCAAGCCTTACTCTGAGGTTGCACAGCATGGTGCAGGCATGGTTCTCTTTACACCAACGTGGGCTGGAGGTGAAGGCACCCATGACACATCCTCCAAGAGCAGATCACAGACTCACTTGGGTTGCAAGAGACCTTTAAACTCACTGAGTCCAACCCCAGCCTCAACCCTGCCTAGTCCACCTCTAGACCATGTCCTTCAGCACCTCATCTCTTGGCCTTTTCAATCCCTCCAGGGATGGGGACTCCACCACTGCCCTGGGCAGCCTGTTCCAACCCCTGACAACCCTTTCAGTAAAGACATTTTACTGATGAGGAGGCTCATGGGCTTTTGCCTGATTTTACTTTAAGCTGCACTGTTTTGGGGAGGGTTCTTACATCTAGGAACTGCAGAGGAACTTGTTTGGGCAGCTCTGACTTAAGAAACATGTCGAATACAGGTGGCTTTCAAAACTCCTTGTCCCCAACCTGTGAAGATCAATGCTGGCTCTGCCTGCACCCTGGCCCAAAGCCTGCAGGATAAACCCCCCAGACCCTCTCTGCCAGATCCTACAGCAGGACACAGAACAAGTCCATACAGCCCCAAAGACACCTTGGTCTCAGGAGAGCTTTCCCACACTGACCAGCTGCCCTAGTGCCACCTGTACAACAAGTAAATGGCTCAGCAGCAGTTATGGATTTTTAGGTCCTGATGCAGGACAGGGCATGGAAAGGAATTAACATTCCTTCCTCACCACTTGCTCCCCTGTGTAGTGAGACATTGTGCCTTGCTAGCACATCAGCAGGACCACCATGCAAGTGCTGTGACTGCTCAGTGGCTCCTGAAGGCAGGACCTCACTCGAGACACGGCTCTGGCGCCCATCGCCCGTGTGTTTAGTGTGCTGCCACCAGCAGTGAAGGCTCCTGTGTGGGAAAGGTTCTGGACCACCGTGGAACAGCTGACTTACCTGCATAATGGCACTGAACTGTGCTTCATTCTCCATCTGCTCCTCTGCTACTCCTCTCTGGACACTAGCCAACACGTTGGATTTGAAGAAGTACCGCCAGTTATGGTGGAGGACCCGGAAGAGCAGCTCGAACAGCTCCGCTTTCACATCAGGAGATGAGCGCTGGGAGGAGAGAACAGACAGCTCAAAGCAGGCTCCTGTGCTGGGATCCCACTGCACCCTGGCAGGTGGCCACCCAGTGCAGTGCTGTGTGGCTAAGGTCACAGAATCACAGGCTGGGCTGGGCTGGAAGGGACTCTGAGGATCATTGAGTTCCAACCCCCCTGACACAGGCAGGGCAGGTATGGAGATACCTGCATCTAGACAAGGCTGCCCAGGGCCCCATCCAACCTGGCCTTGAACACCTCCAGGCTTGGGGCATCCCCCACCTCTCTGGGCAGCCCCTTCCAGCACCTCACCACTCTCTCCATGAAGAACTTTGCCCTGATCTCCAACCTGACCCTTCCCTCCTCCAGCTTCACGCCATCCCCTTGTCCCACCACTCTCTGCCCTCGTGAAACCCCGATTCCCTCCTGTCCATCCGCTCCCTTTCAGTACTGGCAGCTGCAGTGAGGTCCCCCCGCAGCCTTCTCTTATCCAGGCTGACCCAGCCCAGCTCCCTCAGCCTGTCCTCACAGGGGAGGTGCTCCAACCCCTGAGCATCTTCATGGCCTCCTCTGAACCCTCTCCAACAGCCCCACATCTCTTGAATTGGAGGTCCCAGATCTAGACTCAGGAATCCAGGTGGGGCCTAGACTAGAGAGGAACAACCCCCTCCATGTCCCTGCTGGCCACCCCTCTGCTGTTGGACTTCCCAGACCATGGAAGTGTTTCCTTCTCAGACAGGCACTGAACTTGGCAGCTGCTGGATCACGCCAAGAACGCATCATCAAGGTTTGACTTTTACCTCCTGCTTTGAACATGTCTAATCTTAGCCTCTCTCAACAATTCCTGACAAAATCCCCCACCCCCACCACTTCCAATCACCACTGCCAAGTCACCCTGCTCAGGGAGCATTTACAGCTCTTGGAGAGCAGGAGAAGCTCCACCGCTCCCACACCCCCAGCAGTTCCTCTCTTCCCATCTCCCACTCCTCATGAGAGACCAGTCCTACCTCTGCAATGATGGGGTAGACCTGTTCCATGCACAGTGAGATGACGCTGGGTAGGAAGGGCTTGAACACTTGGCCTGGCTCTTGTACCACCACCTGCAGTATTTTCAGAAACTTCTCCACCACCCGACAGCCGGTGCTGCCCTCGTGGAGGATGCTCTCTGCCAGCTGCTCTCTGCAACAGAAAACAGACTGGCTTTACACAGGAATATGCCCAGAGACTGGTGTGCTTGAAGGAGAGCAGGGAGTGCCTCTGACCTTGCTCAGCCAACACAGACCAAGCATGTTAAGCCACAGACTGATGCTTGACTGGCCACTCTACCCACCAAAAGCTCAAGTGGCACCCTCAGATCTTGGGTAGGAGCTCATAGGCAATGTGAGAGCCCAGCTCAGTATCACACACTTCCAGAGTCCGTGGGAGAGATCATAGAATCATAGAATGGCTGGAGTTGGAAGGGACTCCCAGAGGTCATCTAGTCCAACCCCCCTGCAAGAAGCAGGGACACCCCCNCAGCCTCTCCTCATCTTTCTTGTAGGCCCCCTTGAGGTACTGTAAGACCTCTATAAGGTCTCCCTGGAGCCTCTAGGTTGGACATGGGCTGGGTCACTTCAGACTTGGAAGCACTTCCTACAGATTTAGTCCTGTGACATGACAAAAACCTGGATGCAAAGGGAGCAGAAACACTACACTCTTGAGAGGCAGGGACCTGTGGCATGAGCAGCTTAGAGGATAAGTCACCCCAAAGGATAAAGTGACCACCATGGGACAATACCTGGTGAACATGTTTAGGAAGGTCTGTATGATCTGCTCTGTGAAAGGGACTCCCATCTGTACCCTCAGGCCTTGAAACAGAGTGAGGAAGAAGCTCAGCATCTCATCTGTCACATCTGTGAGAACAGGGAAGCAAGAACATGTTACAGTAAGACTCAACTGCACCAATAAGTCTTTTATGTGAGATTTGCCCCCTCCCGTACAGGGAACCCCATTTACTCGTGGAAATTTAGCAGCAGGGTTGTCACTGGAAGCTGAAGCCAACAGCTGGTACTACAGGGCTTAAAGACTGTTCCTCCACTTCTGAAAAGCACCAGGGATGACAAGTAAGAGCAGCACCAAACAGCTCAGAACGACCACGCTACAGTCAGCAGTGCCCTTCGCCTGCTGCGAGCGCTGCCCGGTGCTCACAGGGTTAACAGGAAACACAGGGAACCCAGCCATACAGAGAGAAGACATGAGGAGACAGAACCCAGCTTCTTTTTGCCTCTGGCAGGAACTGAAGAGACCCTTCTGACTTCAGAAGTCATTTCAAGCCCGTGGTTATGCAGTCAGCCCATCAGCTAACTGCTCACCAGTCCCAGGACGCTTCCCCTAACGACCACAGCGAGCGGAAGCTGCCCCGCTCCCCCTCACGCAGCCTTCTGGAGCCAGTGAGTGGAGACTGCAGGAGGCTGACAGCCTCTTCTGCAGGCAGCAGGTCACTGGACACCAGCTTGCTGCCCTGGATCTTCTCTGCATCTCAGCTTTGCCTCCCCTATGCCTGCCCCACTGAGGAAATCCCACCTAGTTCCAAAGCTTTCCTGGAGCAACTTGCTCTTCACAAGAGAAGCTGCTGCAGTCCTGGGCATTGGAGCAACCCTGATGGGATACAAAATGTACATCACTGGCCACAAGTTTGCCAAGCAGCAGTCCTGGTTACATCTCAGGAGCCTTTCCTTTACCAGGAACAAAACCCACTTAATTTGACCCAATCTGACGAGATGTCCTGTATTGGAGGCTGTGGACAGAACACAAGTGGCAAGTGTAGCCAGGGAGGGTATTTAAAAAGCTGTTTTGTGTGCTCAGGACCAGCTTCATTCTCCTTGACTGATGAAAACAACACAAGGCATCTCCATCTCCTGCAAGTGTGACAAACCCTCATGCCTGTACCCTAGAGAGCAGAGAAGATCTCCTTTTCCTGGCCTGATTCAGCCCAGCCCACCCGAAGCACAGACTCCCATCACACCCCACACAAACACCCTGATCCGATGCTGATGGACTCTGGATGTTATCAGTAGGTCATAAATTTACTCACAGCATTAAAGCCTGTCCTATGGTTATACCTGACTGATGAATGAAAGCTGGGAAGAGGGCTAGTGAGACCTGCACGGATTCTTGCAGCGACTGGTAACAGATCTGTCGAGACTTGGTGGATTCTCCAGAGATACTTTCTACAATATCTTCTAAAACACCGAGTGTCTGATGGATGATCACTTTGGCTGCAAAAGGAGGTAAGAGAGGTGATTCTTACTGCAGGAGTCCTTACTCAGAAGACATAAAGTTCACACACAGAGTTAACAGAAACAACCTACAAGGCTGCACATACACCAAACATCTGGAGTCAGAAGCGTTCCCAAGTGTGTTTTCATGTTTTAAACCAGGTTCAGTGAGGTCACTGGGGCTACTAGTTGTGCAGATCTGCTGACCTACTGGTGCAGCCACCGCTCACCCACTACGGTGTAGAGACTGAGGGGTGAACATTACCTGCAAAAGGC
Organism: Heliornis fulica; assembly: GCA_013399135.1. Classification (NCBI taxonomy): domain Eukaryota; kingdom Metazoa; phylum Chordata; class Aves; order Gruiformes; family Heliornithidae; genus Heliornis; species Heliornis fulica. The sequence continues at coordinate 259,854 of VXBZ01000523.1, forward strand.
TATGGAAACACCAGCCAAGGAAAAAGCAGCACATGATGACAGTAAAACTGACTGCAGGTTTCTGGCAGTAAGCTGGAGGGACACACAATCACTGCACAAGCCAACACAAATGCAGGAGAAGGTAACTTCCAACCTAACACATTGTATGTAACCGGCTCAGTTCCACCCGTGTGAGAATCTGCTGATGCTCTTGTGAGGAGCAAAGCACCCTCTCCCATGCTCCTTCCCTGCACACAGCTGAAAGGCTTTGTCAGCAGCTGGGATGCCATGTACCCAAACCTTGAAGTGGTTCTAAAAAACCCTGAAAACCCAAAGCAATCCCAAACCACACACAAACTCCCACAGGTCCCCCAACCCCATGAGTTCAGGATCTCCTCCTGCATGCACACACCCTCTGCAGTACTCCCCAGGTCTGGAAGTCAGTCTGTTTTCTCCTGAAGTTTTTATAACAATCCTTATTGATGCTGCCTCCTGTCAGTGTTTTCAACACTGAGGTAATCCCAGCGTTGGGCTGTTCAGTATTCCTCACGTAATCGGTGTTACTCAAAACTGTATAGAGTCACACGGTAGTTGGGGTGGGCAGGGATCTCAGGGCACCCCCAGTCTCACCCACTGCCATGAGCAGGGACACCCCCACCAGCTCAGGGTGTCCCAAGCCTCATCCAACCTGGCCTTTAACCCTGCCAGGGATCCAGGGGCAGCCACAGCTTCTCTGGGCACCCTGTGCCAGGGCCTCCCCTCTCCCTGGGAAGGATTTCTGCCTCCCAGCTCCTCTCCCTCTGCCTCTCCTGCAGCTGAAGGCCATTCCCCTGGATCTGGCCCTCCCTGCCCTTGGCACCAGACCCTCCCCAGCTTTTCTGGAGCTCCCCTATCTACCCCCTTTATCACAAATTTGACCCCACCTCCCCTGCATGACTGAGGAAGCCAGTACTATGATGAAAGAGTTCACAGGCAACCTGGGCTATCAAAACATTATTGGCAAACCAGCCTGGTGATGCCATTCAGTGGCATACACCACAGCTGTCAGAGGACAGCACCCACCAAGAACCTTGGTACTTACTGTCCTCCAGCTGTACTTTCCTCTGTGGCACGATAGCATTGGATTTTAGCTGGCGGTAGTCCCTGGTGAGGGCAGAGATCAGGCTGGCGTGGTTGGTAGAGCGAACCGCCCACTGCTGTTCACCCTCTGGAAGATTGGGCCAGGGCAGCAGCAACACGTTGGACAGGGCCCTGCACACCAGCACCTGTGCCTAGGATCAACGAGACATGGAGAGACCTTGAGTTCACCCTGTCTGCTCTTCACTTCATGCCAGAGCACAACCCCAGGGGGACACACAGCTCAGACATCCAGCAGCACTCGCTGTTCAAGGAGGGAGTTCAATACCAGAGGGTGAGCCTGAGTGTAAACAAGCAGCCTGGAAAGGGGGGAGAGAAGCGAAGCTGCTTCATCTAAGGGCTGGAACCCACTCCCAGCTCTGTCAGCCCTGCAACAGTAAGACTCTGGTCTTATAGAATCATAGAATGATTAGGGTTAGAAGCGACTCCCAGAGGTCATCTAGTCCAACCCCCCTGCAAGAAGCAGGGACACCCCCAACTAGATCAGGTTGCTCAGGGCCTCATCCAACCTGGCCTTGAACTTCTCCAGGGATGGGGCATCCACCACCTCCTTGGGCAACCTGTTCCAGTGCTCCACCACTCTCACAGAATGAATAAGACAATACCAGTTTGATTACACAGTGCTTTACACACTGTGCTTTATACTTCTAGGGCACTTGATGTTTCTACTCCAGCACATGATACAACTTTGTCTCAACCTCCACCTTGGCTTTTCAGTATTTCTGCAATATGAACGTCAGCCTGGAGTGAGGCACGTGGAGCACTAACACTGAGGCTCACAGAGAACCCTTGCTGTACATCAGAATCAACACACCAGTGCTGTAGAACCAGCAGAGTCATGGACTGGATCAGCGAGTGAGAAAGGAGTAAGGTCCAAGAGCTGCAATTGTGGGTTGTTTTTTTTTTTTCCCTTATGTTGTTGCATGAAATAGATCATTAGTAAGAAATATCACTGGGATTCCTGGATATCTGCAGTCCAGTGATATCTGCTGCCCCCCACTGCTGTCTTTTCCCCACTCCCTTGTTTTATTTTCCTCCCAGGTTACACCTCACTCCCGTGACAGCTGAGGCACAGCCTCCCAAGCGCCCCATCCACACTCCTCACATTCAAACACAGCCAAACCACCTTATCGGGAAGGCGCTGGGTGGACGTGTCCGTGATCCTGTTGAACACCTTCTGCACGGCCGGGATGCTGATGAGGAACACCGGCCGCACCGTGGTGGCCAGAGACACTAGCAGGTGGCACGCGGACAGCAGCAGCTTCTCCTGCACCTGCAACAGGCGGCACAAGGTCAGGCTGCCCAGTGACACCACCCCCGCACCGAGCCGCACGCTGCAACACTGAAAGCTGCTGGTACCTGGGTTTGGCAAGTGAGACAGTTTATGATATGGATTTGTCAACCCAAGCACAGGTCAGTTCCCTTAATACTTAGAAGAAAAACATCCCCACTTTCAAGCCACCACACTGAGTTTATATGTCACCAAGTCACTTACTCCCGTGTTAGCCTGCCCTACAAGCACTATTATTTCCAAGTGCTCTTGGTCCCACCTCACAAGAGACATTTACTCTGGCTCTGCAAGACAGATATCCAGCCCTCACAGACCAGTTCACATCAGGAGCCACGGTGTGGTCCAGAGAGACCAACACCCCACCACAACAGCAGCTGCCCAGCCACAGCCCAGCACTAACAAAGGTACCTTAGAGCTGATGAGGGGCGTGATTGCCTCCAGCGCGGTGGAGACCAGAGAGATGAACTGCTCCGGGTTCTGCCGGTGAACTTCGCTGTAGAACTGTGCGAGCCAGTGGGCGTAGGCTTGGAGAGCTGCCAGGGACTGAGCGTGGCTGTGGAGAAGCAGAGCAAGGCTGAGATACACACACAAGAGGTACACAAGCAGGACAGCTGCTGAATGGCAGCTCCTGAGCACAGTGGGAAGTTTCAACAGTACACTGTGAAAGAAGTTAGAGAAGATTGTTTTAAAGCTGGGCTACACTAGCTTGAGAGGACTGGAGTGCCAGCAAGCATTAAAGACTGCAAAATAGCATCCTTAGTTCTTTCCAGAGCTCTGAATCGCATGTTTAAGCACCTGAAGAGGGCTGGGATCTGTTTATTAAAGCTCAAACCAGAGTGGCACTTTGACTCTGCAGAACCAGGCAGAAAACCATAAAGCAATCCTGAATTCACATGGTTGGAAAGATTGCAGAACAGCACGTGCCATAACAGTCACATCTAGCATTCCCTGGTCTTGCAGCACAAGACCCATTTCAGATGCCCACCAGATTACAGACAAGGTGGGGCAACCTTTACTTGGCCAACTAGAAGGATGCTACCTAACCAATCCCTACTCTGCAGGTTTTGCTGAAAAACGTCTGTGAAAACTGATACTCCCTCCAAAAATAAAGGTTCTCCCATGGGCATGTCCCCACCATAGCAACTGTGTTTAAATTCTGTTGTCTACAGCAGGCAACCCCACTGTCTATCAGCCACCCCCTGAACACCCCTGTCTGTCAGCATTCCATGCCTTTATGCACAGTAGGGAAAAAGGGAGTCTGATTAAAACAGTATATAAAGTTAAAGGGTTGTTTGTTTTTTTAATCAATATTTTGCCTTATTACATTGTGTTCTCCCCTTCATTTATTGCCTAAACTCTACCCCAAGCTGCCACTAACCAAGAACCAGAACACTCCTTACCATTATGTTGGCTGCACAGCCTAAAATGTTTTGCTTTGGCCCTGACACTGCACATTTGTGACATAAGGTGTGCTGTGACTGGGCTCAGCTATTAAACAACAGTATTAATTCAAAGGTACAAACTGATAAGGTCAATTTTTTAGTCTGCCTACTAGTTGATTACAATGCAATTACACTTTTGGCACAGCACCCTGTAAAGATTTAAGTCAGGACATTTCTTTGGGATCACCCAGATGGGTGTCCCCCAGATGTCTGGCAGTGTGCCTCTGCTAGGCACAGCTCAAGAGTTTCCTCAGGAACATGGGGCAGAAAACCAATAAAACCCCTCACTAACAGGTCATGGGAAAGGCCTCTGTTCAGAATGGAAGGTCTCTGAAAGATTTTACACAGCGTCAGCCTGTGGATTGAAGGCATCAGTGTCACCAACAGCTTGCCCAGATGGAAGGCATAGCTTTGTCTTTGAAGCCAAGGACTCTGAACCCTGTACTAGGAAAAGCATCTTGTATCTGAGCCATAGATCTGACTTCAGTAGCAAAAAATCCATCAACTGCAACTACGTACCAAGAGTGCATCTGGTTCTTAACACACCACTGCTGTAACACATTTTACCATTTAATTAGACCACAAAAGAACAAAGCTTTTACAGCCACTCATACAGGGTAATGGTTTGCTTTTAGAGTTAATGTAACCAGTGTTTTTACTCTTCATCATGGTTATTTTTCTTTAAATAATATTGATTTAAAGAAACAGTGGTCCAAAACGCCGCCAGCAGCCTCAACCTTCAACGGTTAAAAGAAAGCACACTCCTGGTTAGCTGGCAACCACCTGAGACACACACTTATCAGAGCATTTACCAAGCAAGAGTTCAGAGCCCCAGATCTAGGAGATACAACACTTCCACCTCCCAATGCAGGTCCTGAACCCCAGAGGAGCTGCCGGCAGCGTATCGCATACTCACACGTCGATCAGGTCGGGTTTCAATACCGAGGGCACCGCCGTTTCGATGTTGTACAGTTTGATCTGGGATCCATACAACGTTACTTTCACCAGCCTGGAAGAGAATACACATATGGTAACACAAAAGGACAGCATGGTGGGTATCCACACACACAAACCCACCCAGCTCCCCAACAGAGCTCTTGGTGAGTCTCTGCCAATATTTAGCTAATGCACAGACAAGATTTAGAGTGTTTAGTTGGAAATAGCACAGAGCTTATTCCAGTGTTTCTGGGAAGATGGAGCATGTACCAAGTCCCAGGGTGGAGATGAAACACACACCCAGGGCAGCTGCACAAAGCCCTGAAATTCTGTGATTTGCAACTACGTGCTAAGTAAGCTGCTTGGAGGTGAAGAATCAAACAAAATGTGCCTGGCAGTTTTCACAGAGCTTTTTGTTTAGGGAAAGAGTTGTTGGTAATTTACCTTTGGGAGCTACAACTCTGATGTAATCAGACTCTACAGCCTGTTTCACTGCAACACAAACACAGATGCTGGAAAAAAAAAAGGTACCTTGATCCTTTCAAGTGACAGATTTTATTTAATCCCTCCAGTAGTTATTTCTTTGGTTAAGGACTTAGAAAGCCAGCTGTGAAACTTAGCACTGATGAATGTAACCATTAAGGTTCTGGCCACTGAGTTCTGTGTATCTCAATTTAATCCTAATGAGAGGAGGCAGAAGCTTTGCTTTTCACATTCACTGTGCTGGTGGAGGGACAGCAACTCCCCATCCCACACCTACCTCTCCACCACTGTAAGAGCATCATTAAACCTGGCAGCAAACACATCCCCAATGAAGTATTCTGCTAAGCGACCGACGGCCTGCAGCAAGGAGCTCAGGTCCCGCAAGGAGCAGTGCAACCGCCGGCAGTCGTTCTCGGCAGTGATGTTCAGCCTGTGACCTGAAATGACATCCAGGTTCATTAGCAACGAAGCCAAAGGACCTAAGTGTAAATAACCACTTGTGCTGATGGCTGCTGACTAAGAGCCCAGCAGTCACAGCTCAGACTTTAAAGCCTCACTCAAGAAAATAGCATGTGGCCTTGTGACTAATACATACAGCTCTTTGGGATGGGAAACCTCATTACAAAGCTACAGGAAATGCAAAGTTTATTCTAATTACATTACAAGCATTCTTTTTAAGTTAGCTTGCAGTGGGTCACAGTTCAAATCAGAGAGCTGTCCAAGTGAAAGACCCAAACTGACCAGGACAAGTTCAACTGCTCCGATTGCCACACTTCAAATTCCTCTTTGAAGGCTGAATCAGGCATTACTGATATTCCAGCCCTCTCCACACCCATTTCTATTTGATATGAACACCTATACAGGCAGGTTTTGGGCTGAAACCAGAAAGCAGCCCCAGGTCTGCAGAGGGTCAGCACACACTCCCTCTGCCGGCTGCAGAACAAGAAGCAGACCAGCTCATTTGGGAGGGGAGGTTTTGGTGCAGATGTGGAGTGTGGTTATTCACTCTCGTGTTCCCCAGGTACAAGAACAGACTGGTAACTAGATCTGCCAGTCTCTACACCACTGTCCTACCGATAGGTCTCCAGCCACTCCAGACCTTTCTCTAAAGAAGCAAACACATTCTGCAACACCATTTCAAAGAAAAAATGGATTTTCTTTCCACTTTCCACTATATAATTGAGTTTTCAGCAAGAAGCCTGCTGCTTTGTACCACTGGCACCAGTGTACCACCCCACAGCTGCATCTGAGCTGCTTCTGGCCCATCAGCTCAACAGCCAGCCCACAGGACAGCTAACACAGGCTGCTGCTCCAGCACTACACTGTGCTTATCCTAGGTCTGAAACAACCCTAAAAGACTGGAATTATTTTTTCCTGAGCTGTCTGTACAACAATCACTGTTCTGCTGCACACAGCAGTACTGAAGATGTAGTAGAAACCTTCACTGGTCTTACAGGAAAGCCTGAACCTTGGCTACAGTCTCCTCTGACATAGTTCTCATTACTGCACTATCCTTATTTCTCAGGAAGGAGCAACAAAGTTACACTCACACTTTTGTTCAGTTGAGAGCATGGGTCTCTTTGTAAACTATTTTATATGTCAAAGCTCCTGAAGTACCAGCTAGGTAAATCTCAGACACTACTGCTACATCCTAAGCACTTCATCTTCTCCCAGTGCCTTTATAATTCTCCTATGTTGGACAACTTCAACTCCAGGTTTGAGCCCAAAGTAAACAGGAGCACAACCTTTAAATAAGTTTACTGAGAGAAAAAAAACAAACAAACCATTATCTCTCCATGTCATTGTAACATTTAATACTGCAAACATGTTCTTAGCACCCATGGTATCTCCAAGTACCAGGACCAGGGAAGAACCATATCAATAAAAAAAAAAAAAGTTGCACCATTGTATTCTTGCCTGTGGTTGGACTTTGACTCCTGAGCCATCAGGCACCACACACACATGATCCTCAACAGAATATGGAAGAAGCAACACCAAAGCAAGTCTGACATGTTTTTGCAATCAGATATTCAAAGCACAAGGAGCACAGTGCTGGACCATGGTTATTACCTGTCCCTGAAGTCACCACAAACTGCTGGAGCCCCAGGTACACTTCCAAGTTGTCCTGTAGAACTGGGAACTAGGAAAGAGATGAAAAAAGTGTGATTTGTGGACTTGGCAGGCAGTTCACACCCAACTACTAACTACTGCATTACAGTACAGTTTTCTTATTTCTTTAGTGCCTTCACAAAGGCACCTGGAGACAAGGCAGCTACTGGGCTGGTCCTGTGACACCACAGCTTCTCACTCCTTGGTAACTGACAGGAAAACTGAGGTCACCACCCTGGAGACACTTCTCTGTGGAAAGCTCTTCCTTTCTCCACAAAACACCAGCGAGCAGCCTAATACAACAGGAGTCGGACAAGTACAAGTGACACTCAGCACGGCCCCAGCACGAACAGCACGATGGGTACACAGCCCAGAGCAGAGCAAATCTCAGCCTGGAGCACAGGGAGCTCACACTGCATTCACCTCACCCCTAAGCATCAGCACCTCGAGGCACAGCTGTCAAAATATCCTTCAACCAAAGAAGCTGTGCTCAGTGCATCTGCAACAGGGTGGAGAAGCTGCTGGCTCTATCAGGAACAGCCAAAGCTCCCTGGAGAAAGCAGCCAAGGGAGCAAACACCACTGACTCCAACACTGAGGACCAACAGCAAGTGTGCCTCATCCTGGGGATACTCTGAGGAGTGACAGGTCACACTGCTGCAGGGCAGTGTGGGACAGTGTGACCAGAACACCGCTGAAGCAGCATCTGGCCAGGCAGGTACTGGTATCTGTCAGAGCTCCCATCCTAGTACCTGAACATGTCCATATAACTCCAGGACAAAACTGTGCACTGACTGTGTCCCTGCTGAGATCCCACCTGGGAGAATATTTTTCAAGCCTTTCAGTCTGGCACAGTTCTGCTGCATTTCTAAGAGCAAAGCCACCATGTTTGGAGTGGTTGGTCCTAGGAAGGTTCACTCATCCACCAGCACCACGACCTGCAGCGTGTTCTTTTCCATCATGGGACAGAGAAACAGCAGCTCTGCATGTCATTTTTGTTATTTCCTACCAAAAGACAAGCTGCTGCACTCAACAGCACCCCAGACTGCAGCAAACCCAGGTGATACTGCATGAGCACCTCCTGATTTATCCAACCACAAAACCAAAGGGGCACAGGGCTGAATGAAAGCGCTGGCTGTCAAGTTTTAACAGGTATTTAACAGCTGAGCCCCTTCCTGGAACCTCAGGAGGAGACCACTGAATGAAACAGAGTCTTCCTCCTGTGAACATGTCACTTGAAGAAAGCCACATGCTCTTCACCCCATGAGCCATATGGTCAGTGATCAGCTGCTCCACTGGTTTGCCTCTTGCTCTTGTGGTGCCAGCACACTGCAGAGCACCTTCTACCTTCATAGCAAGAAGGTTTTGATCTTTATGTCAGAGCTTCTAGTGATATGTCCCTGGTGCCTAGGTCAGCCATGGTGTTTCCTGAATAAATATCTATTCAAAAGGAACAGCTGAGGAACCACAGGCCAGTCAGCCTCACCTCTGTGCCTGGCAGGGTCACGGAGCAGATCCTCCTGGAAACTGCTCAGGCACATGGGGCGTGCAGAGGTGAGTGGTGGCAGCCAGCACGGCTTCTCTGAGGGCAACTCGTGCCTGACACATTTGGTGGCCTTCTAGGATAGGGTTACAGCATTGGAGGGTAAGGGAAGAGCAATGATGTCATTGACCTGGACCCGTGCAAAGCATCTGACACTGTCCCACATGACATCCTTGTCTCTAAATCAGAAATATGTGGATTTGACAGATGGACCATATCCTACACACTGTAAGGAACTCGGTCACGATCAAAACCTTGATGACCAAGGGTTCCTCTGGGTCAATACTGGCAGTGTCTAACACCTTTGCTGGAGTCATGGATGGTGGGATTGAGTGCACCCTCAGCACATCTGCCAACACCACCAAGCTGTGCAATGTGGTTAACAGGCTGGAGGGAAGGGATGGCATCCAGAGGGACCTGGACAGGCTGGAGAGATGGGAATGTGCAAACCTTTGAGGTTCAACAAGGCCAAAGGCAAGGTCCCACATGTGGGTCAAGGCAATCCCAAACACAACTACAGGCTGGGTGGAGCAGCCCTGAGAAGAAACTGAGAAGTAGAGGGGAGAGAAGTTCAACGTGACCCAGAAATTTGTGCTGGCAGCCCAGCAAGCCAACTGTGTCCTGGCTGCATCTCCAGCAGCAGGACCAGCAGGGCTGGGAAAGAGGATTCTACCCCTCTGATCCACTCTGGGGAGACCCTCAGGGTCCTGGAGAGAGGCTGGTGCCAAGGACAGGGAGGGACAGGCCCAGGGGAATGGCCTTCAGCTGCAGGAGGGCAGAGGGAGAAGAGCAGAAACCCTTCCTGGCGAGGGGGGGGGGCCTGGCACAGGGTGCCCAGAGAAGCTGGGGCTGCCCCTGGATCCCTGTCAGGGTTCAAGGCCAGGTTGGATGGGGCTTGGGGCACCCTGGGCTGGTGGGGGGTGTCTCTGCCCATGGACTCGGGTGGGACTGGGGATGCTCTGAGGGCTCTTCCCACCCAAACCATTCTGTAATGGGGAGTTAAAAGCAGCAGTTCAGGTTCAGACATCTTGTGCTTCTCAGGAATGTGGCTCAGGTTTAGGTATGCAGCATCTCCAGGGGAATTAACAGACTTGCTTTGAGTCCCACTGCTATAATTCCATTCTCACCCAGCAGAAAGGCACTGACCACTCTGCATCTGGGACTCCACTTGCCACCCTCAATGTGTCCCGTCCTCCCCCACCCCCCGAAACCATTCTAACACACTAACCCAGACAACTTTCACACCACCCATTCTAGCAGCAGTAGCAGCACTAGCTGGAGAGAAGCCCTTAGCTCTGCTTATCAGCTCTAATTCCCAGCTGTCTGAGGCACTCTCCTCAGCATTTCTATCTAGGTTTGCATTTAAACAAAGACCCCACTCTCCTCAAAGCCGTGTCTGCCCAGCTCACAGACTGCCTCCTTGATGAAGGCCAAGAGGAAAAGCAGTGAAGTATTGTTACTAAACACTTACACCTTGAGAGATGGGCTCTTCTAGAGAGCTTAGTGTCCAGTAAGGACTCTGCTTGCTGAAGCACCTTCTTTAAAAACACACAAAGAAGTGTGACAAAGCCAAACCCCCAAGCTGCTTCCTTCAACTCCTGGTCCCCACCTTGTCAAGGTTTGCATCCACAAATCATCTCCCTGCTTTTTTAGCACTGAGGCCTTTCTCAAACAGCTTGTCACAAACTCCAGCAGTTGACATCAATTTCTCATTGCACTTTAGGTCTGGAGAAGTACTTACTAGTGTGGAGAAGGCATGAGTTGGCAAGAGCTCCATGACTTTTGCAACCACTTCCAAGCTCTGGCGCAAGTACCGCTGCCACTCGGTCTGCTGCTACGGGAAGAAACACCAAAGTAAGCACAGCCCTTGGAGGGAACAGAGAGGGTCATGAAGTGAACGTGTCTCATGTGATGCTTGGGACTATCTAGCTTGGCTTTTGCAGACACACAGACACTGCTCTTGTGACTCTCATGTGCTCTCAGATACCCGATGGAGAATAATTTTGTCAGCCCATGCCTTGGTCTGAGAGACCCTGACCCATGACCCTGAGGGAGAAGCCACAAGCACTGAGCCTTAAAGTACGGCTGACAGGCACCTGTCACACAGAACAACCTGCTCCTCCAGTGCTCCAGCCTCATCCCTTCTGGCCACCTACTCCACTTCTACATCAGCACTGAGATGATGTTTACCAATACTGACTTCAGAGAAATAGGCTTGAACTGAAGCACCAACAATATATAAAGATTAAAAAGCTTTTTCCTGAGAGATATTTCAGCATTTAAATTCCAAAGCAGGCAAACATGGGCACCTAATGTCTCTGATAATCAGAGCATAAGTGTGTATTCCCCCCTCCACACACACATAAGAACCAAGTTAAAATCAAAGTTAATACCCTTCCAGTGCAACTTTAAGTACAGTATTTGTCAAAAGCATTACGTGACACTTTAAACCTTGAACCCAACACAGAATGGGGTGAAGGAGCAGCTGTCTAGTTTGTATGCCAATGTACAAGCTCCAGCAAAGGCATTTGAGATGTTATCAGTGCAAGAGTTAATATCTGGACCTGGTCTTTGTTCAACTCTGCTCCTTACATCATCATCCAGCGTCTCATCATCCAGCTCCTCCAGCTGTGCCTGGTTATACCTGAACTGGATCCGATTCAACACCTCTGTCAGCAGCAGAACCAAGGCATCTTCGTACCTACAGCCATGGAGAAGACAGAGCAAGAGTCTGATAACAGTTCTGTGGAGACTGCCATGCCCACAGCCCTTCCAGCAAGGGAGATGTGTAAAACAGATGAGTTTAGAGTGGGACACTGCAAAAAGCCTGCAGCACAGCTTTACTAGTTTGCTGAGGAAACTCTAAGCACATTATGGGATTAAGAATATCACATCATTTTGGGTCAGAAGCTACCTGCAAGGAGCGAGTCTTGATAACAACTGATAGCCTGCTCTCTCTGAAATGGAAAGGGAGAACTGCTAGCAACAGAAGCACCCAAGAGTTCAAAACAGGAAAGGTAGGAGTGGCTTCCCAGGAGTAACAGCAGATGTATGTGAACAGGAGGCACCAAGAGCCTCCTGCTGTTCGAGCTGCTCCTCAGCAGCCCATCTGCTCATGGGCAGTGAAGGAGAAAGCAGTGAAAGAGGGCAGTTACTGCTGCCTGCCTCAAAAGGGTCCTCCCCTGACACTGTCCTGCCAGCCTACACTGATGGCCACTGAAGAATTCAAAGCCAGCACTTTATCTTTTCATCTCAGAGCTACAAGGCTGGTACAGAGCCAGAAGACCCTCCCCTTCTCCCTAAGAATTACACCAAGCTTCGAACTCAGCGCAGAGCCACCTGAGCTCACAACCATCTCTGGTGACACAGCAACCACAGTTCAGTTTGGATTTTTAAAGGCCCTCTCCTTGCTCAAAACATCTGGCCCGCTGCAAGGACCAGTCATGACCCTTCTGAAGGTGAGATCAGGTTGGAAAACCAGGCATTACCATCCCCTAACAGCGATTCAGAGCATGATGCAACCCACGCGTCAGCCCAGTCAGCCGCGTCACTGACTAGAAAGCTCTCCGGGCGAGGCAGCTTGATTACCATCTTTTCCGTAATCAGATGACATAACTCTGGATTTAGCAATTTATCCAGTAGTGAAAAGGTTGAAGCATGTATAAAAAGCAAAGTTAAAAACCACAGAACAGGAAGTTTCATCTGCGCTCCTGCGGTGAAGCCACTCCCAGACTGTCAAGAGCAGCGCAGGGTCAGAGGGCGCCGGAAGCGCTAGCTGCTGTCTCAGGACAGGTACTGCTGCAGCACACGCTTCAACACCTCTACACCTCGTTTGTGTTATGGTGTGACATCTCTCCCAGGGACAGCTGCTGTTTGTTTCAGTTACAAACTACTAGACATGAAGATAACACGCCCGGTTACGTGCCAGATGACGAGGAGGAGCAGACTTTGAGAGCGTTAGGCAGAGGGCAGCAGATTAGGAACAAAGTATAAAGCAAGTTCAGATGCAAATACCTACTACTTGAGAAATTAAAACCCACACAGTTCCCATGTCAAAAGGAAGAGAGCTGTCTGGTGTAAGCTACTTCCACGTTTGCTCTTTGTGGTTACAATGCCTTTCAAAAGCCAACCCCTTGTATTTAGTGTGCTCAAGGGAAAGCAGCTTCTTTGTGCACTTAGCAGAACGAATTATGGCGTAAGCCATGGCATGTTTTGGAGGCCAGAATATGAAGACTGGAGCATATTTGGTAGATTTTAAAGAGATTTTTACCAGGAGAGCCTTGAGCTGCCTGCAGCAGCAGGCAGCATCTACGAGGGAAGAGCTGCCAACCCCAGTTGCCTTTAATACAAACCACTAGCATCAAGCATGAGCAAATGGAAGTTTTAATTCCCAAACAAAGCCTTGTCAATAATTCTCAGAAATGCACCCTCCTCCATTTAAACAGGAATTTAAAAATCCTAATTAAATTTTAAAATCTTCCTAACTCATTAGTTGGTTGTGTGAGCTGTGTGAATGTTCACTAGGCAGCTTACCCATTGGTCTCCTCTAACATATGCTAAAGCATGCTCTAGAATTTGCTAGAACGTGTTACAGTTCTACTTCAGGCTGGAAATCTTTCCTCCTCTTGCTGCTAGGATTACATGCAACACAAGTGACATTTCTTTCCCCCAGTTTGCTCAGCTCGAATGCTTCTGAATGCGTGTGAAACACTGACATTCATACTTTTAAATGCTCTTATTCTAGAGGCTGAAAAGACTCAACCACACATAAATTTGGAGTTAACCATCACTGACTTCTCACACTCCTTCTGTGCTGACCACAGTCTCTTTGCAGCAGCTGCTGCATCCCAACAGCTTCCTGAGTGCTTACCTGTTGAGTACTGCCTCTTTGTCTGCCAGGCGACTCTTAATTTTGCTAGTCAGGTAGTCCAAGAAGAGCGTCCAGATGTCCAAGCAAGAGAAGTAACCTTCATGGGTAGGCTGAAATACACCAGAACTCAGTGAGTACCAAAAGATATGGGCAGATGGATTGCATACACTGAAAACACAAGCTGGTACACACCTCAGCCCAAGGGAGGATGAAAAACATTTAGGAGGTCACTGGAGAGATTTGCAGCTGTCAAAAGGTGAACAAGAGCTTTTTCACAAGGGTGGGAACCCAGGAATTGCAAGGGTGGTCTCAGCATTAACCCACAGCTCATGGCTTGCTGCATCAGCCTCTGGTGTTTCTAAAATCTGCCTGTTGTTCACGTGGGGTAAGTAGGGCTAAGACACCCTGTGACTGCTTCTACACTAAGGTCACATGTACCAAAAGCCAGAGGGTTGGTCTGGTTTTTAAATACTAAAAGTAGCAAGGAAAGCCTCAGATACAGTAAAGCAGCAGATTCAGAGTGAAAAACACAACCAGAACGTTTACATTTATAAAATAAAAAAGCTCAGAAGTTTTTCTAAACACCATTCTCCACTCCAAGCACAAACAAATATAAACAAACCAGAGGCAAAGCCCAACACTGGAGAAGTTGTTCTTGCAAAGTAACTATACATCACCACTGCCTCCAACTACATCCAAGAGCGTGTTAAGCTATTTATGAGGCCCCAGTGTTACTGGGAAAGCACCAGTACAACAAGTTAAATGGCTTTTTTCCCACTGGGCTAACTTTAGGTATATCAACTTCACCAGGGAAAATAAGTCAGTTCAGCTGTATGTGCCAGCCAAACACAGAGGACAGAGGGAAATAGTGTTGTACAGTTGTACCTGATGAAAAGTGTATTTGAACAACAGTGCCAGAAATTCAACCACAGGGAACTGGGAGTAGGATTCAATTCTTCGTAGGTGGACGCTCACAAAGAGCCGGAGAAAGTCTGTAAACTTCTCAATGTAGCTACAAGGGAAAGAAGAAAACAAGACTGAGCAAACCCAAAGGACACCACGAGGCAAAGCAATTTCATTGAAACAAACTATAAATTCACTCAAAATCCTTTCATTAGAAAGAAAATTACAATTAATAGCAAGTAAAACAAAATATAAAGCCCTGCATCAATTACCTACAAGGATGGGCAACCCTTCATTCCATTAATACCTGAAACAGCAGAAAAGACAGTCTAGTCAAAAGCAACTTTAATATTCAGATAAATAAAACCGAGTTCAGTCAGGCCTGCAAATAAGCACAACCCCCCCCAACCCTAGAGAAATAAGTACTTAATAGCAAGAGTCATTTTACTAACACAGAGAGGATTAGTGTAATAAACTGCACCACTGAGGAACTCAGCTGGAAGCAAGAGGTTAACGCTGGAGTTAGCAATACACATGTTAAATTTACACAAGGTGGTGGGAGAGCCATGGAGTTGAGGGCTGTGAGGGACAGGTTTCTCTGGTGCAGATCAACTAGCCAAGAGTATCTGAACTGAGCCCAGGTTTTGGTGACTGAACTAGACCACAAAGACAAATTGTCTTTCCAAGTACGGGACTGCTCGACACTTTGTGCCGTGCAAAGTCCCAAGAGAAGCCTGATATCGACATGTCAGAGAAGAGCAAGAGCACGACCCCGGTGCACAAGCTCAGGGTTCTTGTGTACGCTGCTGGGACAGTCACGGACCGCAGCGGGGCGAGCTGTTCTCAGGGACAAACACGCACAGCACGAGCTTCAGCACGGCTAGCAACGCTCCTCATGGCTTCTCTGCACAGAGACACCCATCAGTATGCAGCACCAACACACTGCAACACTACACTAATGGCAAAAGCGCTGCCCACCCNGGCATGGCTGTGAAGGAAGCCCCCCCCTCCCACCCAGCAGGAGCGCCTCCAGTTTATCTTTCCAATAGAAAGTTACGCTCAGCAAAGTTTGAGACACACTTCAACAGTCTGGTTGGACCTGCTGCCCTGCTCTCCTCTTCTGCAAACCCTGGTGTGCTATTTTCTGGGGTGGGGGGAAGAAACCTGCACTTTCTAATAAGAACTCACTCAAGACCAGCAGCACTGCCAGCTAACGAGCTGCAGCACTGCTGGTTATTACAAGTCTACAAAGCCACACGATACTTTGAATATGTAAAGAAGATTAGACTTCATTTGACACTGCCTGCTTGACAAGACATCACATAACACAGCTGATCAAATACTCCAAAAGTGAATCCAGAAAAAAAAAAAGTCCAGACCTAAACACCTCTGCTGTTATTTTTTTCCCTCTAAAGAGGTTCTGATCCAAAGGCAGTGAAATTCTTCCTTGGTCCTTAAGCTCTGCCAGCCCCAAAGCCCCTTCTGCAACCACCAAGCCACTGACCACATCTTTACTCGCCACTGCCTGTATTTTGGGATCTTCAAGTTAAAGCCATCACAAATAAAGTGAAATACAGTTTAACCTTAACTCTTCTTCTTGACTAGTTTGACACCTCCAACCATTGAAAACCAGACTTGATGTACCACGAGAGGAAGGGAAAGGACAGATGGAGGGCAGGCAGGCTCTGAAATGGCATTCTGCTGAAGATACTTTCATCAGCAACGATTTTGTTTAGGACTTTGTTAGCCCAAGTCAAGGAGACACTGTCATGCAGTAAGTTCTTTAGCTTTGGATTTAAAAGTACAGCTACACGTCTTTAAGTGACACAAGGAAAGTCTTCCATATTTAAGGCAAAGCCCCTTCCATGGAGAGCTGGGAGTCAGCTCAGAAAGCTCCTCCCACAGAAACCAGCTCACAGTTTTTCCAGTCTCCAGAATATCTTAAGTCACATCCCCACTTCTGGCTTCAGCAACAAATAAAAAGGTGTCCTAGCTACAAATGCCACCCCTCTTGTAGATGACGGAGCTAAGCAGCAGACGATAATGATACAGCAATACCACCTCTGTGCAGGCCAACACTGCTACCTGCAGACCGCCCCCAGCCTCCCCTGCCAAGCTGCTTGCTGAGACTTGCCCTGAGAAGAAGGAACAGTTACACAAGGGTTTGTGGATTCCCAGGATTCTCATTTGGTGGATTCTCCTTTGTGTGAAATCCAGAGCCTGGATGCAAAGGTGGCAGACTTCTACCATACCAGAGCACAGCTCAGAAACAAGCGATACTGAAGTTGGAATTCATCAAAAAATGAGGAATCAGAATTCTGTTAGACAGGAGTCACAGTCTAGATTAACCCAAAGACACGAGCGTATGTGAGGATTTGGAAAAAGGACATTTTACAGAAGAAGCACCCAAGTCATCTCTAGAAGCACAGAGGAGGTTTGATTTTTTCCTAATTTGTTTCTTCTCTTGTGTGGATATAAAAAAACCCAGCTAAAAAGCTCTCAGCCACCTTGTAGCTGCATCTGGGAAGAGCAATATTTTACAGGGCAGCATCAGAAATCCCCTTCTGCCATCAAACATCCATAGCAAGATACTATTTGCCAACGTCAGCACCAGTCTGCCGGCCTTCCCATGGCACAGCGAGCCTGTGACAACAGGCAGCATCAAGCCATCGCTGCTTTCACCGCCCTGCCAACACATGGCTTCAACACACCAGCAAGATGAATCTCACTTTCTCTCCTACAAGTAGGAAAACACAATATATAGAACTGCTGAGCTGGTTTAAGCAACAAGGATGGTAGTAGCTTTCTGGAATGACAGTCTGCAGCCTCCCAAGATGCTGCCACTTCCCCTGCTGCCTCTGCAAGCACACCAGACGGCCTCTGCGGTGGAGCCATTCACCACTGCTGTGAATGGAGCTGTCTTTCAGCAGTGTTTAAAAGTAAAAATAGGTAAAAAATTAAAAAAAAGAGCTATCAGAAATAATCACATCTCAGTGAAGGGTAGGAAACCACTTCTCTTTTTCTTTCAAGTCATGACTCGCAGAATATCTCCCCACTCTTTGGATGTTCGAGTTTAGGCAGAGAAGGCAGATACCAACCAGGAAAGGGAATACTGCAATGCCTTTACCTCACTGAGCCTCTTCTGTGTTCTGTTACAACTGAATGAAGGGCAGGTTCAGCTCTTGTGCCACCTCAGACCTGCAGTCAAACAGTAACGAACGGGGGAAAGGGGAGGAAGAGGACAGGAAAGAATACAAACCTGTGCCACCACGGTCCCTTAGCAAACTCAGCCCCTTAACCAGAACCTTACCTGTGGGCACCTACCTTTCTGCCCGTCTCCCCCAGCACAGTACTCTGAAAAAAAGGTGATTAGACACACCATGCATGACCACAAAATGATAACATCAGGCCTTTAGAAACAAGAAGCCCCTGCACAGCTATTTGCTGTCTGATTGCTCTTACCTTTCATCCAGTTCCTCTAGCCGGCTCTTCACCGTGTGGGCGTTGTTCTCCTTGGTAATCTTCTGCAGGAGGTAGAAAGTCTGCTGGAACATCCTTAGCAAGTATTCTTCGAACTCCATAGGCACACAGTTCTTGGACATCAGTTCATTGATGCAAGACATAGCCAAGACGCCAAGCCGGCCGCGCTCCTGTCCCAACACGGAGTTCTGGCTGCTGCCGTTGACGGAAGACATCTTCCGGACGCGGGTGTCGCAGCCGAAGCGAGCAAAGTGGAAAATGGTGGTGAGGAGTGACGGGGTGATACTGGTAGACAAAGGGATCCAGCTGAAGAGGTGTGCCAGGCACTCCAGTGCCAGGGAACATATATATTCACTTTCTGTATCGAGGATGGGGATTGGCTGGTTCAATAATTTGGCTGCACTGGGACTCTGCAACAGGCTACTTAAGAGATCACCTAGGAAATAAAGTACACACCTGCATTATAAACCAAGGCAACCAGCTCCAAATCCTGCCACTGCCAGCCTGGGCTTTAGAGCAAAAGCCATCAGAGCCCTTGGCACTCAGCAGCAAGTTGGTGTACAAAGATCTGGCTGAGACATACTAATGATTTCTGCATTCCAGAATTTTCTGAACTTTTGTTCAGATAATAGCAGTGCCATGGGGTGTATTTTAGGAATTTATTTTAAAATTGGTTCCTCTCACAGGTCAAGCATCCTTGATGTAAGTTTGCACAAGATCTCTGGCACATCCACGTTACATTGAGCCTTGTCAGAGCTCCTGCTGCTTGTGGATGATGTAAGAGCAGACACAACTCAGACCAGCAAGCCTACCTAGTAACCTGTCCAGATCATTCCTCAGTCTCCAACAGCTTCCTGAGCCAGGGCAGTCCTCAAAAGTTCTGTACAACCTCAGGATCGCATTTTCACAAATTTATCCAGTGTCCAACTAAAGCCACATAAACTGATTTGTAATATCCTGTGACAAGACATCTGAAGCTAAACTACACACTGCATCAAATAGTTGTTGTCTGGAGCTGGCAGCTACTGGTTTCATTTCCTAGCCCCTGCATCTCAAACAGGGAAAAGAAGTGTTCTCTTCCCATTCAGCTCCTACATGTCACAACAGCCTTCTACTGCAGCTCCTCGCTCTCAATTTCTTTGAGAGAATGAAGAGTATGACTTTTCTTATTACTTGTGTGGAAGCCATGCAATCATCTTTACTGCCTTTCTACAAGGCTTTTGCCCCTACCCAACACCCAGATACAGGAAGACAGACTCACGGCCACTGCTGAGGCACTGGCAGACCACAATCTGTATGGCACTGTGGCAGTTACCTGGCTCTGCCTGCTACCCATCAGAAGCTTTGCAGAAGGATCCAGCCTGATGCTCAGAAGATGAGATGCTGCATACTGAAGGTGTTTGGAGTCCATGATTTGGTATGAGAAAAGAATCGCTCTCCCTGCCTCAACACGTGTTATACTTGTCTGCTTGGCACTTCACCTCCTGCTTGCCCAGTTACACACACATCTCCTTGCAAGCTGTCAGTCATACCTCCTTTTTGCAACCCTGGCCATCCCAGTGCTGTCCACAAGCCTCCTGGACTCTTTACCGAGCCCTTTTCCCAGGTCTCCAACAAGAGCAGCCATGTGCACAGCACTCTGGAGGTGACCCTCATGGACTATTTCCAGTTCCCTTTTACCTCCTGCCTTCTAACCCATTTTTCAACAATGCAGAGGCTCCCTTTATCCCTGATGGCCTTCAAAAGCTTTTAGTGAGAAGCCTTGAAAGCTTTATGGAAGCCCAAACAGAGACAGCCAGCCAGGCCGCCCTCCCCACAGAAGCTGCAGGGTGCCACAGACCACACGCTGAAAAACCTCTTCACCTTCCCAAGTCACTCAATACACTTCTCTTCCCTGAGCACAAATAACCTCTTTGCCTTCAGAAACCCACAGGCACTCACTAGGTTAAAGAATTTAAAGTTCTCTCCAGAAAATCTGGGTACTTTTTTTTTAAAAAGTGAAATTTCCCAACACTAGGAATACCAAAACAACTGATAGGATTTATGGAGCTATTTCCAAAGTACACAGAGGCATGTGTGAACAGATGCCTCAAGTTTCCACTTTTCATCAGGATCAATGCCTTATATTGCTAAATTGATAACTCCCTGTCACACCTTGCCCCTGTTTCTTTCTCCTCCTCTGAGAATTGAAGGCATCATGCTACTTCAGGTGAATTAGACAACCCTTTGCTTAACCTTTTAATAAAGCAGCCTCGTGGTAGCATTCATAACTATATATATGCTGTGGTGTAAGAGTTGTGTGCATTGTGCTTTCACAGCAGCAGACATGCTCCTTTCAAATGTCCCATCCAGCAAACTCCAAATAATAATAATTAAAAACCAACATTATCATCTTTTAATCCAGCAACACCAGAAACTGTAAATTAAGTCCCTGTAACTCACAGCACTTTCTGAGTACTTTGCCCCCAGTTCTATTACCAAGGCCTGGAGTTTAAAAAATTTTCAGTTATCACCTGTATGCAGTCCCTCAATATAAGTTTCCAGGATGAAATGCCTTCATGCACAAGGAGAAGAAAACCCTCCAGGAGGGGCAGGGCTCAGGCTGTTCTGCAGAAGCAGGCATCAGCAAACATTTCTGCTACTCATTTATTTACCATGCGTGAGTAAATCCAACGGAGGGATTCATAAATGCAGAACTATCAATCATGCAAAGACAACATTTGGAAGATGAGATATTATTGCTGAGTAAATTCTATATGGATGCAATAACTCAAATGTTTCCCAGCACAGGACATTATGAGAGCTCCTCTGCTTAAGCACTATGAGAAATGAGTTTAATGTTGTCTTCAAGTGCTGTTTAAAAAATATGCAAGATGTACAAGTAGCTGTTTTCACTCTGCTTCCTTGTGCAAAAAAAAAGGAAGCATAGTTTTTTCAAGATCCTGAAGGGATTTTGGCTCTGACAGAAGATAGTAAACATTTATAAGGACCCTGAAATTTTTCCTTTTGGAACATTTTTACTGTCACCTGAATGTAGAGAGGAAAAAAAAAAGCAATGGCTTCATCTAAGCAACAGAAAAGTTTCAGTGTCACCAGTAAATATGAATATTTTTCTGCACATATGAGACTCAAACATAACAAAATGTGGGTAAAAAGATTTGGTCAGCTTACAGATTTCACAACTTTTAAGGACAGAGAAACAATTAACCTCTCCAGTGCCGATTTTAATGGCAGAGTTTCACTAAACCCATGTTCATCCCACAGTTCACCTTCCAACGATGTGCTCATCTCTGCCTGCAGATAGACCAGCAGATGTGCAATGCCATGACTGCCACTCATGGCTGCTGGCTTGTGTGCTGGGCTTTAATCCCTGTCAGTTCTCCTTGTTAGTAACCCCACCACTGCTCTCACTGCACCCTGCAAATCTTTTGATTATGTTGCCAAAACAATTGACCTGGTTAATAAAGAAAGAGTCCTTCATGAAATTTTGAAAGCAAGCAAGAAGTGGACAGGAGGAAAGTTCTCTGTGCTCTTTATTTTGGAGTTCAAGAAGTTGAAGCACAAGTAGTTTTAACATGGGAGAGAGCAGTTAAAGCAGAGCTCAGGAAGACCCCAACAAAGTTTCAAGTGAACAAGTTTACATAGGCAGGACCCAGTGAAATAAAACCTGAAGTTCTAAAGGAAGGGTCAAGTGTAGCCTTAATTACCAGCAATTACCTTCAAACTGTAGTACGAGGGTTGGTTGTCTTCCCTTTCTCTCTTTTCCAAGAAGGCCCAGAACAGCATACTTTCACTTTGAGAAAACACATTCTCAAGGTGACCACACAGGAGGGTGAAAAGCTGCCTTGGGACTAGCACCATCCACAGATTCATCAAGGATCTGAGAGGACATCCTCAAAAGGCTTCCTCCAACAACCAGCCCATAATGTCTTCCACTGTTTGGTTTCTTTTTTTATTACAGCTCCAGACAAAAAAACAAATTTTCATGATGGTATCAGTTTCAGTTACTAGCACCTCTGGAACTGACTGGTCATGGTGCAGTACCTATCCTGCAGGCTTGCCCTTGGACACTAACCAGCAGCTCCTAACCTGCCCCTGGCCTCATGGAACGATCCAAGCTGGTTTGTACAAGCCACTGAGACGCTTCCTACCACCAAGCAATGCCACTTATAAACCAGGTGTTTCCTGTGGAAGACCCCAATCTGACTCCCACCACAAAGGACTGAGGCTCTTGCTGCCATGCTGGGTGAAGCTGGCACTCCTGCCCTCTCTGAAGAGCACATTCACTTTTGCCAAGTCATACTACAAGTTTTGTTCTTTTCTGTTAGTATTCATTTCTTCAAATGTTTGCTAACTGCAGCAAAAACTCCCCCCAAGGACATATTGTTTTGTCTATAAATATAAAAGCATCTTAGGCTCTTCTACAGGGAAGAAGCACTTGAAATTCTGCTCCAACTCAAAATTAAATGTGAAAGTTTTAAAACTAAACAAAACATTAACAAAAGCTTAACAGAGGCAGCTCTCAAGCTGACTCGCACAATCCAGCCACAAGAATGATCTGCAACGCTCAATTAACTGTTTAAGGCCCCACAAAGGTACATGATATAACTGGGTTAACTCCAGAACACAGTGGGCTCAAAAAACAGAGCTTTTAAACCCAGCACAGATTTCACTGCATCATGGCATCTCTTCTTGCTTTGTTTTCCAAGAAGCACGAACAAAGACACCGCATGCTGCTGGACAACCCCTGGATGAGCTGACATAACCTTCAGTACATCAAAGCACCAGGAGCACTGGTGGTCAAAGTCAGCTTTATGCCTGGGGGGACACCATCTACATCTACCCCTTATTTAGCCAGAACAGGGTGACATGTGCTCCCAGCACAAGGACACAGAAATATCTCCTCTATTTCACAAGAAACAGGTGTGTAAATGAGTTTAGATGAGATAAACACCCACACAAAAGCCTGACAGGAACAGGTATAAGAAGAAGCTTTCACTATACATGCACAAAGTCCTAGCCTGTTTTTTTTTTTTAGTTAGGGCTTCAGTTTCACCCCTTTTGATGTGCTTACAGCTGAAAGTCAGGGATGACAAAGTCAAATCATTGACATTGCAGCACTCTGCACTGACACTTCAGAAAGCTTTTTGCCATCTGAGGACGACAACAAATTAAATTTGTGCTCTTCAACAAGGCAGCATTCTCAGCAAGGTGTCACCCTGCAAAGGAAACCATCCTCACAAAATCTTCCTGACTAGATATTCACTGCCATATGAAAGGCTCTAGGAAAGGGTTATTACAAGAGGTTAGATAGCAAAGGGAGGAGTCCCTGACTGATATTGCAAGTTTAAGTACATGGACATCCCTCGGTGTGTTTAAGAGAGGGGTAGATGAGGTGCTCAGGGATATGGTTTAGGAGAGGACAGGTATGGTTGGACAGAGACCTTTTCCAACCCAGTGATTCTGTGATTATGCCTGTGAAATGCCATCTCATAGTTTTAGCCATCCTTACCACTGTCTCCTGAAGTCGGGGATGGTGGTGGAGTGGCAGCAGTAACGCTGTGTTTGTCCCAGATGCTCTCCAGAATACCTGGCCAGAGAGAGATTTTTCAGAACAGCCTGCTAGCAAACAAATTGCTCTAACACACACACACTGGAGCCTGCAAGAGGGCTTTGGCAGAAGACATCTTCTGTACTTTGACAAGGAACATTGTCTTCTTTTAGTAAACCCAAAGAAATTACCAAGTGCTTCTACAAATGATCTCAATCCCCCTTCCAAAATCATGGGATGTGTGTAGTTATACAGCTGCTCTGCTACACAAGCTCATTTCACTGTGAGCTGACCCAAATGCTACGAGCAGAGCCGAGTGTTTGAACTGCAGGAGCAGCCACTACATTGCCCACATGCCACCTCACAGAACCCAGCACGTTCTGGGTTCTGTGAGCATGAACCCAACCTTTGTTTCACGTGCCCTAAGTCGTACCTGTGAGGAGGCCAAGCACTGTTTGCACCTGGTCTAGGAGCAGCTTACGTAGCTCTTCCTTCCGGGCTACGCTAAGATCTTCCCGCGGGCACGCCAGCTCTTCCGACGTAGTTTTCAACATGATCAGCCCCAGAGGAGTGGTCACAGGAGACTGGATTAACTGAGAGGAACACACATGAATGCAACACGAGATGATAACGTTCTGTTCTGCAAAGCTAGCGGCTGAAACGGGTTAGTAACACTGTTAGTAATTTACAAGCACTTTAAGAGGGGGGGAGGATTGGTTCCCACAGTGTGCAGCACTGCAAGTTGAGAGGGCAGAACTGCAGTTATTTGATTTCCTGAGACATTAATCTATGATGTTGCAACAGTTCAAGTACCATAGGAATCCCTGAGGTTTCAAGAGAGCTTTCATAATGTCATTGCACATGTTCTCTGTTCCAGCATGTTTACCAGTAACAGTTTGTTCCTTCTGTTTACTGCCTTCTGCTGACATCATCACTTCTCAGAATTGCCTCAGCACCGGTGGTTTTACGATGTAACAGGGCTCAGGTTGGGAGCCCACACCATCAGCTGAGCAGCCATTAAAAACCCATCCTGTCCCATACAAAGAGCTACCAGAGAGGAGCACAAAGGAATACCACCTCTCCTTGCATCTCCACTGCACATCAATCTGGGAATCACATTTCTCCCCTGAAAAAGAGCTACTTCCACCACAGACAGAAGGTGCAGGGGTAGGACAAGAGAATGTAACAGGTTTTGCCTTCATTAGTCATTGGGACATTAAATAATACATTTACAGAGGGACAAAGTTATAATTTCAGCTGAAATTCAATGCTGCTCTTTGCTGCTGACCTAGAACACCCAACACAATCCACGTGCTACTCCCACCAGGATAAAAAAGCCCAAAGCCAGCCACAATTACTACAGGTAATTCTTGAAGTCAGAAGTTTTTGTAACACAGGCTGACCCCTGCCCTAATCTCCCACCAAGTCATAGAGACACAGATTTAACACTCCCAAGGCTACACAGTTGGGTGAAATACATGGGAGGAAGAGCCCATCAAAAAGTTTAGATGTTTGTTGGCTTCCAGAAAGGAAGCACAGTGGCACAGGCAGCTAAAAGAGACAATGAAATGACATACACAACTTACAAGTTGCAAAGAATTTAACATTTCCTCTCAGGATACTTTCTGACAATACCAGAAGTTTAGCAATACCATGGACTGGCACTCTAGAAACACTGGACAAATCTCATACCTCAAGTTACTGGCTTTGCACTTCTCCACCCCTCCAATGGTTCAGTACAAGTTTGAGGCTACTTAAGAGTGCCGGGACACAAGCAGATGGTAAAGAATCAAAAAGTTGCTTCAAACTGGGTCAGAAGAAAGTCTGGAGAGGACTCAACACCTGCAACTCTAGAGCAAGCTCATGTGTTGCTCCTCTTTATTTTGGGTCTTTGAGCTCAGCATTAAGTGTTTTTCTCCCACTTTCTCTGAACATTTTTGGAAGGTGTCTGCTATAGAAATTAATTTATGGGAATGTTTCCCTTGAAGCTGAGCTCATAATGAGAGGCTTAAGGCAAGACAGAGACCCAAAGCAGACTCTGCAACCCTTTAAGATAACCTACAAAGTGCTAGAAAAGCAAGCAGAAGCTCAGAAATTCAACTGCAGATCCAGGTGAAATAAAAGCCAAAACTGTAAGTGTAGGCAGCCATCTCAAGCATATTTGTCATGGACAATTCAGGAAGAATCTGCAGCACGTTGCACTACATGATTACAGGAAACTACACAAGAAGAGATGACACCAGTCAGTATCAAGCTCTGTATGCCAAGTTTGCATTTATTTTTTTTTAATTTTGCAATTAATACTAGATCCATTTGTCTTAAACTCCTTACGTGCTTGGATGTATTGTTTCCTTATTAGATGATCTGCCTTGTGGCTTCCCTGTGGGTGTAGCTGCATTCAAATCATGTAATTATGTCAGCAGAACACAACTGTGCAGCACTTCACTTGTAGATGCAGCTTCTTTAAGCCAAGTGCAAACAATTTTAAGTGGAAACAAACTACTCAAACCAAAGGAGTAGGCTTGTACTAGCCCCGTTTGGCTCCAGCCTGGCTCAGGCTTCACTGTGGAGATACTGAGTTACAACCAACATTCAAACTGACAGTCAGGATCCTGAAATACATACTCTACTCTTCCTCCAAGAGCACTCTAAAACACCCCAGCAGCACTGTTAGGAACCTTACGTGATACCTTAGGGTATCTTTGGCTTTTAGTAGAAAAATCCTTAACAGACACACTAAAAAACTGTTGCATCCATAGTTTTATTGACTTTTTTCCCCTCAAAGAACAACCCCCAATCCCTACAGCTTCAACAACTACTCCTAATTCAAAACTCAATGGGCAGTTGATATTTATTGAATAGATTTCTCCCTTTGTCAAAACACCTTATAAAACATTAGAGAGAAATGTAGCATATAGGAAGCTAAGAGTTATTTGCAAAATTTACAAGGAAAAGTAATTTAAGAAGCCATTTTATTTTTCATATAATTTTATCTTGATCAAGGGAAGTCCCTGCTCAAGAAAACAAAATAAGGTCTCGCTGTGAACAAAAACCAGGTTTCCCCTTTAGAACCTCCTTACCTGCAAGATGTTAGTGAAGAAGTCATGGTAGAACATCGGCCAGTCTTGCCGGCCGATATCCACGATGACTTTGCAGAGTTTGTTCCTGATGAAGTAAGGCAGAGTTTTGTGCTGAGCTAGCAGGAGCTTGGGCAGGCAGCTGCGGATCTCCATTTTGTCTTGAGAGGGGACCCCGAGCCACATCTTATTGATCAGGTTCTGGAACAGAAACAGACCTCCCCAGTGAGCTCAGCTGAGACAAAATGCAGGGATGGAGCACCAGGTAGAGCTGCTGCATCTTATGTTCCACACACGATGCACAGGCAGGGAAAAGCCTTTAAGGTTTTTCAATCTACCCAGGTGCTGACCAAGCCTGGTCAGTTAAAAATGTAAGCACCCATATTTGATGTAGTTCAGCCTTCCCCACTGCTGTGGGCAGACCCACAGGTAAGGAGCCAAGCAGGTGGCAGCAGGTTGAACAGAAGATGCTTCTCTGACAGGCTTGCTGGCAAAGGGCTGGGATTTAAGGAGCTTTAACTGCTCAGCAGCCTGGTACCAACCCCAACATCTTTAACAACATGTAGAGGCAAATGTCTGTGAACTGGGCTAGACAGAACAAGAGCAGCTTAACAAAAGGCAAACCCTGCATCACCAACTGGGAACATGCCTGGTGACCTATTGGGGTACTCCAGCAACCAGCACCAGTGGTGTCTCAAGGAGCTTGCTGCACAGAGGAAGGAGCTCTGACAAAACCACAGGTGGATCAGATTTGAGGAAGCCTTCCAACTTGCAAGTTTCCCAGAAGATGGGTTTCAACACCCCAGAAGCTGCTGCCAACAAGCCCTTCGGAGGCACCAGCATTTCTATTGACAGAGAAGTGTCCACAACAAGCACTGTACCATTTTAATCAGTTTTGGGTCAAACAGAATTAACTCACACTCATAGAAAGTATTTCCACTATCATTTCACTCCAGACACCTAGATTTTCCCCTTTAGAAGTGGGAGACAACATAACCTTGTATGAAGCTGAACAAAAGAGTGAAAGCAAGATTGGCTTTAACTTGCTCTGACACAACTCAGGTCTCCTGAAGTGAAGCTGGAAGGTCACCATGGGAGTGACTGCCTTCCACCAGCAGGGCACTTCAACAGAAAGCTTTTAGTCCACTTAAACAGAACAGATGTTCTCTACAGAGGTACAGAGCATAGAGGTACAGTCCCACATTAAGTTCCTCAAAGGGGCTGTTTTGGGGAGTTTTCTTGCAGAGAAGATCCAGAAGTATTGCTTAAAACCAACAAAGACCCAACCAAATGAGAGTTCCTCAATGCAAACCTAGAATGAGAGTATGAGAAGCCCCAGTAAAACTGGAAGATGCTCTCCTTCCAAAGATTTCTTTCTAAAAGCAAGAGGTAAAACCAGTTCATCTGAAGAGGGTGAGGTGTGAGGATTTTTATACCAAATCTACTGTTAACTTTCTAGACAGTCTAGAAAAGACAACATTCTTGGGAAGTTTTGGGAATGACCCTTGTGTTTCTATACATACTTGTACAGACATTCAGGACAGAGACAGCTGAGGACTGAAGAAGCTGCAGACTATGTAAGACTGTGAGGACCAGCTGAACTCACAGCACTACAGCACTTAACTTTGGGGATTCAAGATCCTCAGTGGAGAGATCCTAACCTCTCATCTGAGCTGTGGCCTCTTGTCCCTTGACTTACACTTGGACAGTGATTTCTCTGTTCAGTTCAGATCTGGCCACAGTTGCTTTTGCAGTACTGCCTCCCCCCACCCTCCAGAGATGTGGAGTCTCAGTAATCAGATGTGCTTTCCTTGGTTTCATTATGGCAGGCTCCTGTTGTGTGACACCCATCCCCAAAGCAGGGAACAACACCCACACCATTTGCCATGGGTACCCTCTTCTCTGTGAGGAAAGCAAAGCAGGTTCAGTTTGCAGATCGAGTCCATGCCCCCTGTGACCACTTTAAGTGAAGAAGACAACAACAACAACCTAGACAATTTGTCAAAGTGACACAACTTCTAAGAATAGAGTTGTTTGTCTAAAAAGTGCAAAGGACAGAAAACCTCTCTGATTTAGAAGCACAGTGCAGGCTGCCAACCCAGCCAAGGACACAATGCAGAGGGCAAAAACGGACCAGGGTGAGGTGTGACATCAACCAAACCTCAGAATATAACTAGGGAAAGACACTGCACTGGTAAGAGAAATCAGTTGATAGAACTGCTCACAGAATTCTTTCATTTCTTCCAGTAGACACACAAATCAATATTCAGGCTTTTAACTGTACCTATTTATAAAAGAACAAAGTTAAAGAGTGGGATGTGATCTTCTAAAAGGAAACCTTATAACTGGCACACAAGCTTGCAGGATGTAGTTCAAGAGCATCAGCCACAACTAAGGGATGTTAGAAAAATAAAAGCAACTCTTCCCTCACTGCATTAGTTTGCAATAGCTAGTATCAGGCAATTGTGCACATATTTCTATCCATAAAAAGAGTATAAAAGCAATAACACTCTTAAAAGCCTTGTGCAGAAAACTCAAGCAGCATCTGAAACCATAGGTAATTTGTACTGAGAGATGCCAGGAAATTAATTCTTCAATTTGTGTACAAAGATTCATATTCTCCTACTCTTAGCCTGCCATTAAGCAGCCTCTCTAGGAGACAGCAATAAAAGCATCCTTTATCCCTGTACCTACTAGGGCTGCCATTTATAGACAAACATTTTCAAATAAAATCGATCGCTGTCTAGAACTGCACTGGACAGAAAATGGACTAAGCAGGCAAGGGTACACATCTTACCTCAAAGACAGTCAAACTGTACATCATCACATAGTCATTTCTTGTACTTGAGAGAAAATAGAGGCAGAATCTCCAGGCTCCTATCTGCTGGGCAAAGTTGTTTAAAAGCTCCTCTGAAAAAATAAAGTTTTTCAAAATTTACATTAAAATCCACAAGCTGTAAACAAATCCTTAACAACAAGAACTGACAGCATGGTGACACACTGAGCATGGAAGAAAGGCCACACTCAGGCAATGACTCAAGCTGCAGAAGGAGAAATAAAAGTTACACTCCAAAGTACTATAAAAGGCTGTAAGGAAAACAATAGGTATATCATTCCAGAACAGTTTTGACATAAATGCCACACCAGACCATTAAAACACCTGAACATTAAGACAAATCACACAGAAATGGTATTACAAGCTTTAATTTTTTATCTCTAAAGCCAGAGGTTGGGATACCAGGTCACTGAAGAAGCTAAGGGCACTACATGTCACACATGGCACTATAACACACCCTTATTTTAATGCAATTGTTCCAAGAGTCATTGGCTTTGATATAGATCCACATATTAAAAATCTCCCTGAATGCTCAGGCACATGATTTGGTCATCTCTCATCCAGTGACTAAATACCAAATGTGGCAAAGGGAAAAGCTGTGAGTGCTGTTTTACAGGCCAATCAAATTTGAGTCTTAATCAATTGGTTCTTTTCCACAACTTAAGTGGGAAAAGAAGAGATGCTGAAGGCTTTTACCTCTTCCCCAGAAGGTGGTCTCCAGAATAGGAAAAGAACCCCCAAAGCAACTAGCCTGGTTGTTTATTCTTTATTTTACCATGTTTCTGGGAGAAGTCTTTCATGCTGATCACACTTTTGACACTAGAGTTGGAGATGGCAGAAGTCTGAGAACAAAAGCAAAGTGCCCATTTGCAGCCACTAACAAAACCACATCTAAAGTCCACGCTCCATCTCTGGGTAGAAGGTAAGAGTTTTTCAGGACATACAATTCAACAACTTAAGGGCAGAGAAAAACATAACATCCTTCCTCCCTAACCAACTTAGTGCCCTTGATAAAACCCCCTACATCCCCATGCTCAGAGCAGTAGGCAGTTACCAAAATATTCATTATCCACAGGATCTGCCAGGGGATCTCCAAAGCCCACACTACATAAGCCTCTACCTGAAGTTCATCCACAAGCAGGAGAGGCTGAGGTGCCAGCTGGGTGTCAGATAGAGCACAGAGAGGCATGAACTCACCTATCTCACGTTTGCGCTCATTCGTTGTGCAATTGTGGAAAAACTCTGTCATCAGACTCTCCAACGCCCGGAGCGAGGCCTCTTCAGATGCCTGGGAACGACATGTCAAGGAGAGAGTTAAAACCAACTTCTGCCTTGCTTCACACTCAGGTGGTCAGCATCATTCACATCAGAGATGCACCCCAAAAATCAATAAAATCACCATGTCCAAGTGGAGGGCAAATTAATCTGGAGTTTAAACTGCGCTTCGGTGTCAAGTAGCAACAAGATTTGTCCAGCGCAAGTGAAAGGACCAGAAGGACCTTTTGCTCAGCTGCATGAGCAAAAACCATACAAGAAGTTTCCTTTTTAGCTTTCATTATTGAAATGCATCACTCAGAGCTCAGTGTTTAACTCCTAAAAAAAAAAGAAATCAGGTTTAACAACGCACTCCTAAGGTCACTACAGTTTTGCAACTCTGCAGAGTTGTGATGATTTTATTTTAGTACCAGCTTACTGCTGAGCTCAGCCTCCCTCACTGCACCCCACTTTGCTTGCAGCCCACACCTGATAACGGATAGCCTTCGAACACAGTCCTGCTCCAGCACAGACAAGGCCATTAGTCACTCCTCTAATGTTTTCAGCACATGCTATCAGTAATAAATGCATCAAGATTCAAGCCCCGACCTTCCTCTGCACAGAAACAACGTGAACCATTAAAGAAAACTGAAAGCTCTGTCTCAAAAAAAAAAAAACCAAACCCAAACCCAAAGCAAAACAAAACAAAAAACCCACCCCCAACCTAGAAACAAAAACCATGACTGGGAGTCTTCTGCAAAGAGAAGAGCAAGACAACTTTTGGAAACACTACAGGCTTCTGCTAGTTCCCATTTCCACACACAGCAGCTGCCCCAGGGACCACCACCAGGCCAAGCAGCAAGAGATCCTCAACCTCTCCCAGGAGAGCCAACAATCAACACAACAGGGTGGGATGACAAATCCAGCTCCACTCTCCAATAAATGGGAACAGACACTCTGCAGGACCCCTGTGTTTGCAATTACTTAGCAAAGAAATTCTGAGGTCCTACCTTTTATCTTCCTCCACACCCCCTCTTTATTTTTAAAGACCTGCTCTAGAAAGCAAAGACTATTTTAGCAGGAAACATTCTTAGTGGGAAATTGGCTTACCATAACCTACAGTCAAATCAAAGCCACTTTAAGCAAGACCACGCTCCTGCTATCACCTTCCCAATCCATTTATCTATGTGCTCTGGTCCCTTGCACTGGACACCTCCACTTGAAGCTGGCCCTTCAGCCACCAACAGGTTCCCTCCTCCTGCCAGTCACCATCCTCCAGGTAACTGGGGATAAGAGCCTCACCTTTACAGAATCACAGAATATCAGGAGCTGGAAGAGACCTCAAAAGACCATCCAGTCCAACCCCCTGCCCGAGCAGGATCATCTAGAGTAGATCACACAGGAACGTGTCCAGATTGGTCTTGAATGTCTCCAGAGAAGGAGACTCCACAACCTCTCTGGGCAGCCTGTCCCAGGGCTCTGTCACCCTCACAGTGAAAAAGTTCCTCCTTATATTAAAATGGAACTTTCTGTGTTCTAGTTTGGAACCATTTCCCCTTGTCCTTTCACTGGCCATCACTGAGAAGAGCCTGGATACATCCTCTTGACACTCACCCTTTACATATTTATAGACATTCATGAGGTCACCCCTCAATCTCCTCTTCTCCAAGCTGAAGAGTCCCAGCTCCCTCAGCCTGTCCTCAGAAGGAAGATGTTCCACTCCATCTTGGATCATCTCTAAGGGTTTCACTTAATATTTCTTAACGTTAGGATGCAGCCATGCTGCCATTCCTACCAACTTCTCACTTGCACATTGTTGCAAGTTTCTCCATCACCTGCTTGCTCCCAACTAGACTGACACACACATCCCTCATCTCACTCCTCTGCTGCTCACAAGGGAATAAGTCTCACAATCCTCTTCTGATGTCAAACCCCCAAAGAAGAGCTTCCAAACACGGGGCAGATCAATTTAGTGCAGATTCCTCTGGTAAGAGCCTGACAAGATCACGATCACCTCACCTCAGAGAGCATTAGCTCTTCACACAGGAATGGCATGGCTCAACTGCTTCCACACAGTTAACTGCTTTTCTGAAAGGAGGATTGAATTAAGTTTCTTTTTTTTTTCCTCCTACTTTTGAAAATAAATTGCAGAGTTCTCATAAATCTTGACCTTCTGACATGTCCTCCACTGTCTTCAAACTGCCTTGGCACTGAGATATTGAAGATGACAGAGCCTACTCCTGGGAACATGCAATCTTTTATAAAAGAACACCACCATCACAACGTTCAATGTGTCAAAAGCAAACAGAGAGAACAACACAAGCATTTTATGTAAATACACCAGGCTGGCCACAATCCAAGGCCATCCTGGGCAGAAAGAAACAGCATGACCTCCAAGAGTGTTTTTTTTTTTTTTTGTAATTCTGTTGGACTTCTCCCAGCTGTTCCAGAGGTCTGGCCAAAGGAAGGAGGGGAGTACCATGAACTGTCTGAAGGAACCAAAACCCCAGCCCAAGACAGGCTCTGAAAGAGACAGGCCTCCAGGTCTTCCCTCAAGTACACCCAGTGGTCATCCCAAGCACATCACCTAGCTATTGGCAGGACTTAAAAAGAAAACACAAGGTAGAGAGCAGCTCTCTATATAATTTGCTAATGCCTTTGGGTCTCCCTCAAGTTAAGCATTCCTGGAGCACGAGGTCATCACCCACCTTTCAGTAAAGGCTCCAATAACCAGGTCATTGAGATAAAGAGGACACAGGCTGTTGGGAAGCTGCAGAGGAAGTTTAGTGCACCTATACCCAGACACCCCAGATCATGGATTAGCACCTATTACCAGTCACATCAATATGCAGATTGCTCTCTGCTACAGCCTGGTGTTTACTCAGTGCTGAAGAACAGAACATGGTCTGGGAAGAGAAGAGCTGATGAATCCCGTGACACTGCGGGGTGGCAGCGTGTGGACATCAGTGACCGCCTGGGTCTGGCACAGCCAGGAAACGATCAAACCCGACGGGCAGTCAAGGCCAGCAACGCTCTCTCCACTTTGGTCTGAAATTCAGCTGTTTGGGTCAACTGCAAATTTAATTTTTAAAGGTTTTCAAGGGTGGTCATGAAGCCCAGACCATCCTAGCAGAATTTACTGCAGACTTGCTGGGTAAGGGCTGGCAGTTTGCCTCACCTTCTCGAGGCTAGGCAAAATATTCAGCTATTAAACCAGAAATACTTCCCACTCATTTTCACAGGCTGTAAAATCTGACCCCTCCACCTCTAAAACTTCAGGCCACTTGGGGCTGGATCAAGCTGCCAGAAAATGTTGTTTGCACCCTTCTCTCAGACATTTAAGAAAAAAACCGAACCAACCCAACCCTTAACTCCATGAATCCTGTTTGCAGAGCAGATAATGTGAGCATTTTCCCTTGAAAACCTTTGCAATTCTCTGAAACCAGTCAAGGTAAGATTTGAGATGCCACCATCCTCCCAGCACCACTGCTTCCCATCGCCCAGGTACCACAGCTGAGCTCAGACATGCAGGATGCACCAGGGAGGATCTCAGCTGACAGCTTCAGCAGACCCTCCATCCAAAGGCAACGTCCTCACTCACAGCTCAGCCAAATTCATGATACATCAAAGCAAGCAAGAGGCTCTAAATGCACTGACAGCTACAGATTCCTCTGTTCCAGCAGGACAGGCATGCTTTGATTTAAAAATGTGTCATAGCTGATACTACCCAAAACAGGTACCGTTAACTGCTGCTGCGCTACGCTGGGTCTGTGCCTTGTAAACCAGGCAAACATCAAGTCTGCTGTTCTTGGAACTGCCCTGTCTGATCCAAACATGACCTGATACAGACCAGGGTGGGAGAGAGCACTGTCAATCCGTGTCTTTCCCATCCCCACCCTCACCTCATTAAGTTTGCTAAAGGTGTTTCATTAAATTATCAAACCAGAGGGTGTTGCTGCTTACTCACAGCACTTATCTATGAACTCCAACCTTTAACAGCAGCCTCATAAACCTGAAAACTGACAGATTCACCAGACTGCAGCTTCCTATTCTGACAGAAACAATGAAATGTGCTTCCAGGAACTTGCACATTCCAAGACATTCCCATCTGCACAACTGGGATATACCAGCTGATTTCAGGGCCGTTGCCCGCTTACATTTTAAGATGCATGAGCCATTACCTGATTTCTGTTGGGGAAAAAAAAGCCCTAAGCACTCCCATTTTAGGCTGCTGAAACTCCCCTGCAGGTGACTAAGGCCCTAGAAAAGCAAAACTTTTGTTCCTTGCTGTTTAAACCAGGGCACTGTGACAAGCTGGGTTCAGCCTGCAGCCTCTGACTGAAGCATTTCGCAAAGATGAGCTACTCACCCAGCTCCATCGAGTAACAGGAATGACTTCTGGGTTGCAATGCAGACCCTGCACATTTACTTTAATAGAAGTTACAACTCTTCATTTGGTTATACACAAACTACAGACAGCCAGACACCCCCCACTCCCCACCCCCTTAAAAAGTACCTGGCTCTGCTGGAAAATATGAAAGTACTTTATAAAGTTGTTTCAATTTTCTCCAGAAGTGCTTTCATGTAGAGTTCACATCCTATCTTTTTACTTAATTTTACATTCTCTAAAGCAATTGTTTCTTTCAGAGGAAAGCTTTCCTCTAATGCTTGGCCATAAAAGCACAAGCTGTTAACCTTTTAATGTTGGCTATTAACAGCTCGGTGCAGTATCGATCATAAATGATGCCCTTAATACAGTAACTGATGATGACTGGGGGGTGGGGGGTGATGTCTTCCCCCATCCCCAATGCATTTGAAAATGGTTATCACTCCAAGACAAAAACTGAGGTAATCCCTCTACAATGGGTTGGGGGGTTTTGTGAGATGTTCATCACAACTACATCACAGGGGTAACTCCAGCAGCACCCAAACACCTTCCCGAGGCGGAGGAGTGGATTTGACACCACTGGACCTTAAGACACCTCCTGCAACAGGGAGGAAACACGCTCTGAACCTCAGAAGCCCTCACCACAGACCTAAACCCCCTTGAAGGCCTGTACTCTTTAAATGAAGAGGGTGGAATCTCTCTTGGGGAGCTGTTAGTCACCACCCCTCTGCACCCCATCACGTTCTGATTCAGACGCCCACTCTTGTTCCATCCTCCCTTTCAATACCTGTGCTGCTGTAGCATTTTCCACACTGTATCTAACACCTACCACCCCATAAAGCCTCCCTACACCATATACTGATTGCCAAGGGAGACCTTTCCCCATCCCAGCCCTGCCTCCCTAACGGTTTGGAGCCTGCTTCTACACCCCCTTCCTACCCACCACATCTACCATCTCAAGACAGGCAGCGAAGCACAATTCTGACTCCTCACGGTTATCGAGGTCTGGATCTCATCACATTTTACCCAGCTCTGCTGAAATGAGTATCAGCTACATCAACCAGCTTGTGTTCCTCCCCAGCAACCCTTCCTGGTGAGGAGAGATGTGAAACCCGGCCGCCCCAAGCGCTCCCAGCAGGAATTGCTATAAAGCCACCAGAAAGTCAGTTCCTAGAGCGAAGGAAAAAGAGGAAAGTCACGCACCACAGCAGCAGCTGTTAGCATTAAATAACTCATCAGCACCCTGCCTTTGGAAAAAAATCACACTGTCCCATCCTCCTCCACCACCTCGGAGCCTTCTGCTTCCAATTTTGTGCAGTTACTCAACAGCACGGTTACACGCGTACAGACACAAGCCACTACGCCTCAGCTGCTGCATTTGCTTCCCTCTTATTACTTGTTTTTATTATTGTTGTAAATAGTTTTTAAGGAAACTCGGTCAAGACTGATTTAATAATACACATACCTAACACACATACATACTGAGGTAGTAGTTTACTCATTAAGACTTACCAGGGTGTCTTTCAGAGCCCCTCCCTGCCCAAGCCCTACTGTAACATGATAATGAACATGTAAATTAGGAACTGCATTCTCAGACAGGCTGTGGGACACTTCAGGCCTGCTTGCATGGGTCACAGACTTCCTTCTGCAGCTACCGGCATGGCACAGCCGCTATCGCCACCTCAGGTCACTCGATGCAGCCAAGTCCACGAAAGAAGCAGGGAGTTATTTTTACCAAAAAAAGAAGAATTACAGAGTGTTTTGAGAAAGTGAGCTGTATGACACCCAAAACATCCTCTGAAGGGGAAGAGCACTTTACCAAGAGGCAGAGCCACGCAACTCGAGGCAGAGTGACAGCCCGCCCCGATGGTATCGAGGCACAGCTGGGGCTTTATTCTGTTTCTTGTTGCGTTTGAGATGTTATTTGTGGTCTGACAAACTGAAACTAGACTCTGCTTCACTCTGTGCTCTGAGAGCAGTTTAGGGTCCTGGTGCCATTTCAAGAGATCTCCTCACTGCAGGACACAACCTGTTCAGCTGGTTCATTCACATCAGGGGCCACAACTCATAACTCATGTCAGCTCAGAGGACCTAAACTCCACAAACACATTTCTCTTATACCACAAGTTAAGCAAAACCAATTAACTGAAAAATTCACACCTTACTGTTCTACCTCAAGGCAATGGATGGAGGAATAGAGCTCCTCTCCACCTCCCTGCTGTGATGATGCTGATGTCCAGCACTGGAGCTGCTCAAGGCCCTTCTGTCTGTAGACTCATCACCCCACACCATGCTCCAGGAATCAGATGTTTTCTTTACACATCAGCTAAGGACTAGAAACATCCATAGTCTGATCACTCCAGCATGGAACAGGCTGTGGAGATCCTGCAGTGATAATCTGATTTCTGGAACAGGATCAAGAGATCATCTTACCTGTAACCACCGCCTGCTACACAAGTAATCAGGCACCTTTCTGAATACCTAAGGGATCTTATTTCTTAAATCTTCTTGTTCAGGCAGGGTCAGGTAACCAGGCTTCAGGTTTTAAAGGCTGAACTTTGACTAACAGACTCAAGTGTCTGAGTCTGATTCTTCCTAAACCCGTAACTGTTAATCGACATCATCACGCCCAGCAGCCAGCGTGTCCTCCGAGGGTTTCACGCTTGCTTTGCTGTCTACAAACAGTGGTCATGGCATGGAGATGCAGCAAGCACAGAACATTAATATCCAGTGCCTAGATATTCTCTTAGAAACCCACTGAAGGAGTAAAATAACCACAGCAAGGTGGCAGAAGCAAAGCAAGACTTAGACACAGCACTACGGGCCTGTGCTGCCCAGGGACAGGCTGGTCACGTGCCCACGACGTGCCACTTGATTTACTGCGGTTTGGCTGCTGGAAAAAGGCCTAGCAACACATTTCCCCAAACAAGTAGTTGCTAAAATAACAATAGGCAAATGAGAAGTGCAGAAATATTCAAAGCAGACTACAAGGGATCAGTGTTCTGTATCACACAGCGCCACGGCTCATGGGCCCCACGTGGGTACAGGTGGCACTGGGGTCACCTTTTGGATTCACACCTTCCATTTGAGGATCCAGACACAGTCACGAGACTCTCCTCAGCAGACACCTGGTTCTGACAGCTCCCAGCTGCTGCCCACTGCTTCTGAGCCACCACTGAGAACAAGTTCTTGGTTTGTGTGTGATCAGAAAAACGCCAACCCAACGGAACCAGCCATGAAGTCACAGGATGCGACTCAGATGGACACCACACGGAGCTATCATCTGCCCAAGGTGGTCAGCTGGGCAGGTACCACTTTCTGGATGCTAAACACTGCAAGGGGACTCTGCTTCTCCCCCAGAGTACAAAAAGGAATTTCTTTTCAAGGAATTTCTTTCTCAATCTCCCAGCAAAGTCTAGAAATTCATCTCTAAAGGAAACCACTTTGAGATCTCAGTGTTGGGGTCTGTACTTTTGCTGGGTTCCCCAGGACCTGCCATGGTCCAAAGGAGCCTGCAGCACCTCAGAGGGAGATCCCAGCCTTTCTCACATGGCAATGCTCACACAGGAGCTCAGGGATCATGGTCACTGGTACAAATCATTTCCCTTTTCTCTACACAAGGCAATGTAGGCTTGAACAGCACCACAGGACTGGCCCAGACACACATGTGCAACAACTCATTTTCATAGAATGGTTTTGGTTGGAAAAGACCTACAAGACCATCCACTCCAACCACCTATCCAACCCCACTAGACCATGTCACTAAGCACAACCTCTCCTCTTCTTTTAAACCCCTCCAGGGACAGTGACTCACCCCCCACCCTGGGCAGCCCATTCCAACACCTGACAACCCTTTCAGTAAAGGAATTTTTCCCCAACAGCCAACCCAAACTCACCCTGACACAACTTCAAGCTGTCCCCTTGTCCTGTCATTAGCTACCAGGGAGAATGGACCGACCCCCTCCTCGCTACAACCACCTTTCAGATACCTGTAAGGCGTGATGAGGTCTCCCCTCAGTCTCCTCCTCTCCAGACTAAGCAACCCCAGCTCCCCCAGTCACAGCCTGTAATCTCTGTTTGAGGTACCATCTCCCTGGCCATGTTAGGGCAAGAAAAGGGAGGAGTTCTAGAAAGGCAGGTGGGAAAAAGATCCCAAAGCCATACTATTTCAGGCACAAGTGTGTTGGGGAGGGGAAAGTATTTGTAGAAGGAATAAAAAAAATCCTCATACATGTTATTTATAAGCAAGTGTTTAGAAAAAAAAAAGCTTGCATCTTCTCAGATGGCCCAGAACAGGCCAGGACAGATGAGCAGCAGCACAAAGAATGAACTTAGGGAAGGTACAGAGTGTGGTCTTCTAGTTGGAATCTGTTTTAAAAAACACTCCAATCTAAGTTTTAGAGTCTTCCCATAAAGAACTCTATACATGCTCTTACAGAAGAATATCTGACACTTAAAAATACTGAAAACCTTGCTCCTCTCTGCT
This sequence comes from Heliornis fulica, assembly GCA_013399135.1. Classification (NCBI taxonomy): domain Eukaryota; kingdom Metazoa; phylum Chordata; class Aves; order Gruiformes; family Heliornithidae; genus Heliornis; species Heliornis fulica. The sequence continues at coordinate 299,617 of VXBZ01000523.1, forward strand.
CAAACACGGCAGCTCCTCTGGCCAGAGAGACCACAAAAGAGATATGTAAGCAGTAAGAGTCATAAACCTGGCACACTGGGTATCAGCACCAAGGCCTCCAAGATGTATGAAGACTTTTAAAAACACTAATCAAATACTTTACTGTCTGCAAAACTGTAAATGAGCCCTTATTTATCTCAACAACAGGCAAACACTCGGAACCGCAATTGTTTGCGATCTGAACTGAAGGAGTCTCTGACAGCACTCACACACGCAGTGCTGGGGATGGAAAGCACCAGGACAAGCAAAAAAGAAAGTGAATGTTAAGAAGAAAATAATTATTCAGCATATTTCTTAAAGCAGCACTTCACTCAAATACAGCTCCATCTACAGAAAGACAAATCCCTGCTGAGATTTTAACTGCACTGACACATCCCAGCTGTTAATTTTCCAGGTAGTTCTCTGGCATCCACTTCTGTTGGACAGGATTAAGCCAGATACACTGGGGAAGAACTCTCCCAACACCAGGCTATGCAAAGCAACATCAATGCAAGGCTTAGGGTAAACCCAGGATTATACCTTACCCAATATATTGCACCAGCCTTGATTTCCACAGGGGAATGATGGAAACGTTACACTACACAGACACACAGTAGACCCTCACCTCCATCAAAGAAGAAAAAAGAAATACACTGATATTAGCAAGAGCATTAAAATTTGTGCTGGGCATTTAAGAGTGTATAAAGAAATTATCACAGATAACACAATGAGAATAACCCAGCAAAGCTTTTTTTTTAAAAATAGATTTTAAATCTTTCCAAAGGCCAGCACATTTAGAAAGAACATCTAGTCTGCTTAAAAGCAAAACAATATGTTGCTATCTGCAAAGCTTCTGCACTCCAGGGGCATTTCGCAACAGCAGCCTGCTGCTCACCCTTGTATCTCCTGCAGCTCTGGGGCAACCATCCCCTGCAGAAGGTTGCAGGGCTATGTGCCCTGCGACCAGGGAGGGACAATGGGTCAACACATCACCAGACCTTGGTCAACACGACCTGGCACCAGCAGGAAACAAGACAAAGCAGCTTAAAGTTTGCTGCAAGATGCTGCAAAGCATTTTCCCCCTCCTGCCCCCAACCAACACTGTTTCCCTACACCAGTTTTGGAAAATTCCATCTTTTCTGCATAAGGAGCTGGGCAAGCAAATGTAAGCACCCCAGAGTAACTCCACTGCATCCCTCCCAGACCTTGGTTTTAAACACACTGTTCTTCAACACCAGCTGCTGCTCCAGGAATAACAATGGGGACAAACTTCAGGGAAGAAACCACCCTCAATCCCAAAGAAAAGGACCATCAGCATTGCAATGCATAAAACACCTAATCTCTTCTGCTTTACTTACTGAAGGGGGTGAGAATCAACCAAGCACAATGTGTATTTTAGACAAAATTGTCTCTCAAGGAAAAAAACCTGTGCTTTTTCCTCTCAAAGGCTGCATCCCCTGAATTCACAGGTGACTTTGGCCTCCTGACAAGCCAGGATGTAAATCAGATGAGTACACTCTTTTCACAAAAGAGGGGACAACAGAAGAAATTAACGCAGCAATTAAAGCCATAATAAAATATTAAGTTAAACTGCTAAAAATATGTACAGACTTGCTGACCCAGGCACAAGCTTGGAGATACCAAGAGAATCAGGAGCATGAACACAAAGTGGTGGAAAATGGTAATAAAGGTAATTCTGGGCACGATCCTTATGGGAGAGGGCTCAGGAGAGATCAGAGGGGGAGATTAAATAAATGAAGGAGCTCGTGATCCCAGAGAAGCAGCACCTTTCCTGACCTTCCAGAGGACCCAACTCCACTTCTGACTGCATAAAGAAGCCCCGGGGGGGAACCCCTTGAACATCAGCATCAGTACAGGAAAAAGCCAACTGTGACATGCTTTGCCCCCATAAATGGTGTTCTAGGCACTTCACCTTGACAAAAACAAACTGGCAAATGGTTTTTTCCCCTCCAAAAGTAGAAGATTGCCAGGTTAACACCTGGGATGCAGCAGCAACCCCAACACAAACACATGCACTGATGGGAAATACCTGCTGACAAAGGATAATGGTTTGAAGGTGCTTAGTACACATCATTCTACCAGACAGGTATCGGACTACACACACACCACCTACATTTTTAAAAATTTATTTTGCATAAATCAATATCTATTTAAAAAACAAAACAAATAAAACAAAAAACCAACAGCAGCTGCTTCTCCCTGACTTAAGTGGCAACACCTAATAACATGCATTAAAATAGCCAGACCCAAACTCCTCAGAGCTTTTAGTCACCTGAACACAGAGCAATCTCCTTGTAATGCCAGAGCTTAGTGGTATGTGCCAGGCTTTAATGATTTTCTACTAAAATAACCCACCAAGCCTCACTCATCTGTCAGTGGATTGCCATGATTATCATGTAGGAGAAAGAGGCTTTTTGGGCTAGGCTAGTAGACCTCGAGGCTCAACAATTTCAGCCTTTAGTCCACCTAGAGATGGTGCAGCCAACATCTAACGATCCATGTCTTAGCAACACGGCACATGTACTGGACTTAAGAGATCCTGAAAGCATTATACACAATCATTCCAGTTTTCCCATTACAAACTCCATTCCAATTCTCCTTCCTTCCAACCTTCCCAGACACAGAGGTTCAGCCTTCTGCAGCAGGCAGTGCCACCCACCTGGCCCTGCCACACGCTCTGCGGCTGCACGAACTTTGCTGCAGGACTGGTAAAGACATGAAACATCCCACTGCCATCCCAGCTCCCACCTCACACTTCCATGGATAATAAAGGGGCACAGAAAGTTATGTGACTTGAAGGTCAAAAAAAAAAAAAAAANGTAAAGACATGAAACATCCCACTGCCATCCAGGAAGGCAGACATTGGAGCTGAGGCTACAGCTTCAAAGTTCCTATTCTCTTGTTTCTCCACTCTGTTGAGTAAGTCAGATTGGTTTAAAAAATGGATTTACTTTTCTTTTTAAGCTATGTACTTGAAGGGGATATATAGAAAGTTGACAGAACTGCAGAGTACTACACCACAGCGGTCTAGCTGTGATGCTGCACATCAGCCAGTGCTGCCTGGGGGATGGGATGGCACACTCGGGCTCCCCATACACCAGTTTCCAGCCTACCCCAGCACAGGCAGCACACTGAGCAACAGGGAGCTTCACTGTCTTCTCCATCTCTTGGTATAGGAGGGCATCTCCCACAGCTCACTCACTTCAGGGCTAGGCAGCAGCAGGTCAAACACAATTTAAGTGTCTCTAATGTGATGATGGGACAGGCAGAGGGGTTTTGCATAAATAAAAAAGCCACTGCTGCCTCCAGCCACAATGATGCCCTCAGACACCTGCACAACAGACATTAGGTGAGGTCCCAAAGCCACAGGGCTGGTTTGCAGCCCACAGACCTGGTCCAGTCTTAGGGCCGCCTGCTCAGCTATGCCAACATACATAATAAATATCAGCTATTTTGGTAATTCAGCAGCAAACTCCTTGGCAATCAAGAGTGCCAGAATAACCTCTGGCTCACCAGAAACACCTGGCCAGATATGACATACTTTATTCCTTTGCAAATGGAAGGCTTAAGCCATCACTGGACTTCCAAAGGAAGCTGAGAAAATGACAGCACCGATAACAGAGGCTATAAAACAAAAGCGAGGATGCTGTGGCTGTGGAAAACTTGGAAAGTCTGATGCTACACACACAGTCCCACTGCTGAGTGACATTTTTAAAGGTGGTATTTGCTTCACAAGGAACAGGGACATGAGCTTCTTTGGATCAGCTACTTCTGTGTCTCCTTCCAACTGGGCTACACATCCAGGAGGCCTAGCAATAACCTGAAAGGAGGACAGTTTGTATCTAAAGCTCAAGTGTTTGAAAAGTCTGTTTGCTCTTCTCTGACTGAAGGGTTGACTTCAACGGCTTTAAATCTACTCCCTAACACGACAGCATTTCCTGGACAAAGTCCCTTTTCCTAAGCTGTTCTCCTAGTTGCTGGCAGGATACACATCCCAGAACATCCAATACATTTGCCAGGAGGCAATCACTCCATTTCCAACCTCGTGTGAGAATTAGGAATGTACTTGCTGGGTGACCAGTATGCTCAGGAGATGGTAACTTAGGTCCAACAGTTTCAGAGATGGTTCATCTTTGCTAGCAGCAGCAGAACAGTGAAGGAACGAGCAGCAAGACAAATGCATAGCTTATTTGAATGCAAAACACAAACACGTTCAAGGATGAGTTCCACAAGCGATATTTATTTGGAAGCTGCCCACTAAAATCATCTGGAAGGATCCTAAAACTTGACTGGGAAACTGCACTAATATTTTCTGCTCTATGAAAGAGGAGAAAAGGATGAAGCGTGTCACCCAAGCACCTAAGTTGGAGCCAGTTACTCTGTGTGTAGAGGTAAACTTGACACACCAGTCTGCTCGAGAAGCCCCGAGTTTACTATGCTCTTTTTTCTCCACAAAAACACCATGACATTATCAGCACTGATACATCCTTTTGCCAGAAAACCACAAACTGCTTGCTGTACATGCGCTACTCAGCCAACACACAACGCACGGGACTAGTCTGACATGCCACAAGCATGTAGTAACTACCACACGCCATACAACAACCACACACAGCGAGGCTACTCCTTACAAACACCTCAGAAAGCAAAAGAATGATTCAAGCTTCCTGTGAAAGTAAACAGCTTTGTAATGGCGGCAGAAGATTTCTGAGCACCCTGAACTAGCACCTGCTCTACAACACACGCAGTTTTGAGCACGCTGTGGATCACCAGCTTCCCTCCTCTTTCTGACTTTACAGCACGTTGTTCTTGTCACTCCTCAGAGCTAATCACGCTCTAATTTATGACTGCTCTGATTGCTTCCACCCGATTCGGCGCCAGCTAATAAAATCTGCTTCCACGAGCCTGTGTTCTTCACTGCAGAGTTTAATCGTGTGTTATTTGTCCCCAGTATGCCTTACAGCATCGCATCTTCACACTTCTCCAACTGTTTCCAGGAAGGAGGGTACACCAGCAGCAGAACAGGCCCATCTGTAAGCTCCAAGGAAATCGGAACATAAGGAAAATCTTGCACAGAAGTCACATGAGTTACACCAGTAAATTCTGCAGTACAGCTAGATGAGTGCTTCCCAACTTCCAAAGCTGGTACTTGGCACGGAATTGAACCAAATACTGGATGTTGGAGGAAGAAAAGAAGAAAGTGGGGTGTAGTTCAACAGGCTAAACGTGCATCTATGAAGGCAAGGAGAGAGTGAAGAAGTCCTTTCGCCACCTGCAGTTATTAGTGTGCACCCTGAAGCACAAAACTTGGTGACATTTCCCCACACACAGAGCTAGAGTTTGTTATACACAACTGGTCTTCCAAATTCTCCAAACTCAGCTGTGATATTTATTCATCTTCATAAATCAGTGCGGGGAGTGGGGAAGGGTGGGTTGGAAATAACGGAAAAGAATCCATCTCAAGAATATCACCCTTTGGCTGAAGCTAAGTTCATAAAGACAGGTGACAATCCAGGAGTAAATCCTGAGCAGGCAGGTACGTCCCTCACACACTGAGATGCAGTAGTAGCAGGCTACTACACGTTTACTGAGGAGATTGCATCCCACCACAACAGACACTGTACAGAATAGGAACATCCCTCCAAGGCACTAATGGAATTCAATTTAGATGGGCTACAGAGAGCAATATTTTAATAAACCAGCGGTAGATGGCCCCAGGAACACAAAATTCAACATGCAGATGTGATTATTTCAGCTCTTGGGTGAGGAGATCCACGACTGCAAACCAAGGACCTGACTTCCTGAAGAAATGATAGCACAAGGCCTGAGCCTAGTTATCTACGACAGCTAGAAAGTGGTTGAGTACCAGAGCAGTAACTACTGCCTTCACCCCGCAGGGCTCCCTGGGTAAGGCAGGATGGGAAGCAGCCTTCCACGTGCAGATCCGGGGCTGCCAAGCCCATCTCTGCTTACTGACCAAACACACAGTGCGTGTTTGTGGGTTCTCTTTGCCAGCCCAAGCAACATGGGTAATCTAAGGGTTCCCTGCGGGTACAACAAGGGCAACACAAGAACAGGAGCTGTTGGTTAGGGTGTCACTGCTGGAGCTCGGTACGATGATAGTTTGCAATGCTGTGATCCCCCAAAGACAGATTTCCACCTACCAGCCCCACAAGCCTGACCGTGCATATACCCATGGGCTGCAAGATGTCTCCTGCTCCTTACCAAGGGAGGATCGATTGTGTGAACCAAAGCACACTCTCTCTCGGCCCCGGATCTCTCGGGAGGACTGCACGGAGTTGCTGGAAGGCGACTAAACTGCAGCACGCACAGGGGAGTTACACCGTGCTTCCCACAGGAAGGATCGCGGGCTGTTTCTGCAGCTTACCCCAGGCCAAGCTGGAGGTGAGCGGAGCACGTCCTCGGTCGGCGCTGGAGAAAACTTACGGGTCCCACCAGCACCGACGCTCCCGGGAAAACCCCCTCGCCGTGGGGAAGGCCGTCCAGAGTCCCGCAGGCCCCTCTGGGCCCCGCAGCCCCCGGCCGGGTCGCTGCCCAGACGGCTCCCCGCAGCAGGCCCCGGGCCGCTCGGCCGCTGTGTCGGGCCCAGGCCCCGCGGGCCAGCACGACCCGAACAGGCCACCCCCCCGCCCCAGCCCCGCA
>VXBZ01000523.1:306748-318322 GCA_013399135.1 Heliornis fulica
TGTGTGTGTCCGCCCTTTGCCCCAGCGCGTGTCGGGGGCGGGGCCTCTATTTGGGCGTGGCCTCGAACGGACACGCCCTCCCCGGGGCGGAGCTTGGACGCGCCCAGTTGAGGAGTACGTTGCCAGGCAACGAGGTGGGGCAGCCCCGGGCCTTGGCCTTGCCCTTGGCCTGTCGCTAAATTATTAACATGAACGAGGGGAGGAGGAGGGGTGGGCACACACGACGCCCTACAAGTCTTCATCAGCTGGATGAGCCTTCCTATGTCTTTCCCATGTCCAGCACAGTGATGGCCCTGCGGGTCCCTGTCCCGCTGCCCCCGAGCGGGCTGTCCTGCACCCTGGGTGGAAACGCTGTCCCAGGCTGACCGAAACCCACCGAGAAGGAGAAGGGAGATGTGCAGCTTGCAGCGAGCAGTCTGAATGCTGCCACGTGATGATGTGCTGCCATACACACCCCCAGGCAGAGCACCTGTACCAAAGCCTACGTGTACAACCCTTCCAATCTCTCCCATACCCCTGGACATCTCCAGAACCCCTTAAACCTCTCCAAACCCCTCCAACATCTCCAATAACACCCCAACCTTTCCAGAACCTTCCCAAAACCTCCAAACCCCTTTAAACATCTCCAAAATCCCTTCAGAACCCCTGTGACACCTCCAAACCCCTTCAAAAATCTCCCCAATATCTCTTCAACCTCCCCAATCCTCCTTCCTAACCCCTACAAATCCCTTCTGACCTCTCCCAAACCCCTCGGTGTCTCGCAAACCACATAAACCTCTCCAAAACCCCTCTAAAACCCATCCAAAATCTCCCCAACATCTCCCCAACCCCTCAAAAGCCCCACCCTGACCCCTCCAAAACCCTCAGGATAAGCCCTGCTGTGCCCATCAGCGCATTTAACTGAGGCTGGAACTGCCTTGAGACACCACCTCAGCCGCGGTTACATCAAGATATTGCAGCTGTGCTGGCAGAGGGCTGGTTACCATGGTGACTATTAAAAGGATAATCTCATTAGCGTCGTTTGTTATTCCGATGGAGTTGTTTGTTGACACGTGCTCCGAGGTTCACATTGCCTCCAGCTGCCGGACAGGGATCTGCTGAGCGATGCTCACCGCGGCTCAGAGCCGTGGAGACCTGCTGCTTCCGCCACTGTGGGGTTTAATTTTTGGTTGGAGTTGGGTGGTTTGGGGTGTTTTTTGCTTTCTAAAAGAGAAGCAGCTCCAGGTCCTTGGGTTGGGACGGGAGTGATGTGCGTTGCAGGCACAGGGTGTTCATTTCATTATGTGGGAATGAAAACAGTGAAGGAAAACACATCCACCACAGGCTGGAGCCTTACAGGGATCTTTTCTATTCCTCTTTCTCCTACAAAACCCAAGGGCAGGCAACACCTTTTAGCATGGGATTCAGGGCTGGCTGTGAGATCCCAGCTGGGCAAGCCTTCATCCCTGCTTTAGAAACAAGTTCCCCTGGGCAAAGACAGGCGGTCCTGAGCCTCACACAGCCGTGGAAACAACGGGTCTCCCACAGCCCTGCTGGGATATCGTGTTGTCGTCACTTCAGGGAAAAATTAGGTGTGAGAACCAGCATCACAGAGCTGAACAGGTGCACTGGGACACCGAGGGAACAGAACTTGTGACAATCCTTTGTCCCCACATGGCTTACCCCTGAATTTCTGTGTGCACAGAAATGCACCAGAATGGGATCTGAATGCCTTTTATCAAACCATCCTGCGCAGCTCCAGCCTCCACACCAGCCTGTTCAACCCCAGCTTCACACTTCATTCCAGATTCATGGTTTGGGTTTGGGCTGCAGGGTTAATCCAAGCCCAGCGCCAGCCCAGCAGCCAGCTGTGCTTCACTCCACATCCAGAGCAGCTCCCATCTCCTCTTCTTGGTCCCACACCAGGCTGAGCTGTAACTCATCCCAAATGTGATGAATAAAGGAGCATCTTGCCACCCTGCCACCTCACATAATGGAATTTGATGATGAAAAGGGTTAAACCATGAAACTTTTGCTCAGTGAAACCCCAACTACTCCGTGTCTCATGAATGGCTTGGACATAACTTCCCCTATTTAGCCAGGTATAAAACATATGACACAAATACCAGTGGAAAGTAGAGCTACATGTAATTAATTTAAAGAAAACCCACCACAGCCCACTGCTTTGGGGAAGGGGTGCTCCCAAGACACCTCTCCCCACATCTCCTCCTCCACCTGTCATCACTCGGTGCTGGGCATGGGCACCTGTGTGCCAGGGAGAAGGGTGGGCTTCTGGGGTTGTCTGCCCCAGCCAGGGGAGCTGTGGTGGGCAAAGGGCTTGTGTGGGCACTGTGGCTCCTGGGCAGGTCCTCCTGCCTCCACTCCTGTTCTGCGTCCCACTGGGAATCCTTTGGGACAGCTGGGATTTGCAGGTCTGGCATTGAGTGTGTGTTTGAAAGGGAGGTCTGGGAATTCATCCCAGTGTCCACATAACCCCTTCCAACAGGCTCAGACCTGGAGGAGCAGAGTGGGAGAGGGGGAGCAGGCAGCCAAGGCAGCTGGCTATCTCTGATCAGAGCCCTCACTTCTGTTACAGGCAAGGGAGAGAGGATGACTTTAGGGCTGGGGCTTTTGTTAAACCTACACAAAGGCTGGAATCTGTCCCCATCATCTCACTAAACCTCAGAAGCCTGCACAGGCAATGCAACGAGATGTCCCAACCTGCCCTTCTGTGCCTCTCCCCATTCTCAGCCTACCACAGTTTTGGGAGAGGGCCAGCAGAGATGGAGGACAGTGGAGCTCAGGCTCCCGTGGGCAAGGTCCCACTCCAAGGGGTCTGTCACCCACCATGAGCTCCTGTGGGCCACACATCAGGACCCTCTGGGATTCATGACTGAGTCCCACACTCTGGAGGGCACTGGGAGGTAGCAGAAGGGCTTTATCAAGCTGGGTGTGGTGAGGGAGAGCAGGGTCCCTTCAGCTGGACACTGATGCTGACCAGCAAGGTCACCCCTTCTCCCAGAAGGGATGGGGTGCAAGTACTGCAAAGCAAGAAGCCATTAGGGGCTCTCCAGAGCTGGGCATGATCCTTCCATCCCCGCCATGGGAGAGTGGCCCTTTTTCTCCATGTTTCTGCTCCTCTCTGCTCAGCCCATTAGCCAAGGCATTAAATTTTAACATTTTTATGTCACTCCTCACATTGTGTTCCCAGTGAGTGGGTGCCTGGGTGGGTGCCAGGGCCCTGGTGCCATACCCAGGGTGCCTGGAGCACCATGGGTGTCTGGCCGTGCCGACAGTACTGCCTGTACCCCACTGCCTGATGCCTGTGGGATGCTAAAGCTTCTCCCAGGAACCAGCATGGCAGCAGCATCGCTACAAGCACACCCCACAGCATCATCATCCCACACCGACATCCCTGCTCATTCCCCACGTTGGCAAGGGGTGATGGGATGGTGCTGAGCCCCCACTAACCCAGTCAGCAAGGGCAGTTGGGCCAGTCCTTGCAGCATGGCCAGCCCATGGACAATGCTGCCTGCAGCCCTGCCTGCTCCTGCATCACCTCTGGGATGGGCAACCATCCTTCTGCCCAGCCCTACAATTCCCTGTGCCTCACAGGAGTGACCCTGACCCACCGCCTTCACCGCGGGGCCCTGCCGATGCCCCCAGCCCTAGAAAAATGCCCGAGCTGGGTAAGAAGCAAAGCTCCACTTGCAGGACCAGCCCACACTGCTGCTCTGGGGTGGGTTTTTGCCAACCCACGGCTCCCTTAGTGCAAACCACTCCAAAGAGCGTTCAAAGAGGACCCACAAGTCACTCCCCAGCCCCTCTTTGATGTAGGTGTCCAGGTTCAGTCCTCACAGGCAGCTCCAAGGAGAACATGAGCCCTTGGAGAGCTTGGGGTAATGGACAATGCTGAACAGCACGAGAAGTGCTCAGGCTTGAAACAGTGGATGGAAGCTTGAGGACAAGCCCTCCTCTGAATCATGAATCTCCTCCGGCTGCGGCTGGCCCCGTGCGTAAGCACACCCACGACCACAGCAAGAGATCACAGGCAGCTGGGCTCCCCCCCACCACTGAGCATCCCCAGGGAACATGTCCACCCTGTCCCAGCAGCCGAGGGCAGATCCAAGCACTCAGCCACGGGGCTGGGGTCTCTACTGAGCTCCCCACCCCGGGTCAGGACAAGTGCAGGAGGCTGAATCCCACCAGAGCTGTGAAGCTCTGTGGGCACCGTGTAGCCTCATGTGTGGGACCATCCGGCCTAACACACACCTAGGTCCATGGAAGAAGGTGTGGGAGTTCAGGACCTCCAGGTTGAGTCCCCCTCTCTCCTGGGGCACTCCTCTCTTGTGAGAAGAGGACACGGCCAAGAGCTTTCCGGCCACGAGAAATTAAAAAGCCATTGATTTCTGCCATTAGAGGGGGCGTGTCTGGAGCTGCTGCGCCTCGAGCAGAGCCACACGCTGAATAATTCACAGGGAGCGATGACGAAGCCCGTGGCCAGGCTGGGGAAGCCTCTCCGTGTCCTCCCGCTGCCACCACCCAGGGCACCCAACGCGGGCTGGGGCGAGGGACAGGACCTGGAGGAGGGGGCGTGCTGTGCCCTGTGTTGGTCCCAGCAGACTCCAGAGCTGCTCAGCATGGGCAAGGGGCTACATAGGCGAGGGACCCCCTGACTCCCTTCACTCTGTCCCTGGGGTGGCCCAGCTTGTCCCCCAGGATGGCTGCCATGACTTGCACCAGCCCTGCAGAGCCACACTGGTCTCTGGGACAGGGACACCAACTGTGAGGGCAAAGATGCCATTTATGGGGCAGGGAGACCACTTATGCAGTAGGGACATGTGTTGTGGGGCAGGGACACCCCCCACAAAGCACCATGGTGCTCCTGCTATGCCCCACCGTGCCTGGCAGTGCAGTGGGTAGCAGTGCCCCAGGAATGGCTCCCAGGCCACCTTCACCATCAGCAGCGTGCGGGGCACCTACAGGCACCGTGGATAAGAGAAATCCCCTCCCCAGTCATGCGATGTGCCCCGTGCCAGAGGGCGACAGGGAAGGACAGGGCACTAGGGGACAGAGGGACGTGTCTCTCGGTGACACCCAGCGTGCCCTCCTGGCACGCTGGGTGTCACCGAGAGACACGTCCCTCTGTCACTGCGGTGCTGGCAAGACCTGAGGCCGCAGGCCAGAGCCGGGAGAGGGCGGCTGGAGCCTGGGCAGGGCGTGCGGTGGCAGCCGAGGAGTTAACTTCCAGCCTCGCCGCATGAATCCGGAGCTATTAATACTCGCACGCTGGTTTAGCTGTCAGAGCGAGCGGCTGCTCCGCCGTCAGACAAGCCCCGCGGAGCCGCAGCTCGCCGGCGGCACAACTTTCCTCCATGAGCGTGCGGTGCTCCCAGCCCGGCTACCGACCTGCCGGACCCTGCCAGACACTGCCAGACTCTGCTAGACCCTGCTGAATCCTCCTGCTGCGAGCCCCTGTGCAGGGGACACTTTCCTTGGTGGCACCGTGGGCACAGTCCTTGGCTGCCGCCGTCCGGTGCCACATGGGTGCTGGGCACTGGAGAGAGGCAACTGCTTCGCCCGGCCTCTGAAGCACCACAGGGTTTGACCGGGTCCTCACCCTGCCCTGCTAGAGCCCTGGCCTGGGCGATGCCACCCCAAGTCCCTGGCCACATGAGCTGAGAAACGGTGCTGCCTCCGATGGGCTGTGCCATGGGTGCCAGGATGGTGTTGGGCATGGCCAGCTCCAGAGCGACAGTGACATGGGACATGACACAGCCTGGCGCTGGCACCGTGCGTGGTGAGCGGCCGGCCCCGGCGCTCAGCCCGACCCTGTGAAGGGCTCCCTGCCACCATGGTCCCGGGCGGGCAAGCGTGAGCCTCCAGCAGCACTGGTGAACAGGAGGAAGATGCCAACAGCCCTCTGGCACTGCCTGGCCTGCGGTCCCCCTCGCCCGGGCACGGCAGCCGCCGGAGCTGAGCCATGGATTCCTTCTGCTTCGTCTGCTTCCAGAAAGAGGAGCTGCAGCCCCTGCACCTGCACAGGTCAGTGTTGCGGTGCCCGGACGGGTGGCACACCGCTGGTGGGGACACACCGTGAGCCCTTGAGGGGCACGGGAGCATGGATGGGGACAGTGCTTGCCTGGCATGGGAGCCACCTGCTGTGCCAAAATTTCCCTTGGAGCAGGTGCATCCTCTCCCGGACAGAGAAGACCGAGGCCCCGTGCCATGCCATGCCATGCCATGCCATGCCATGCCATGCCATGCCATGCTGTGCTGTACCGTGCCAGGGAGAGGCTGTGTGCCCAGAACATGTGCACATCAGCCATGTGCGTCCCTGGCAGCAGCTCTCCAGGTGTCCTGTGTCATGCTGTGCCGAGTGGTGCCGATGTGCCCATGGGAGGGGGTGTTGGCAGCATCCCAGAGCCATCCCATCTGCTCCTGCTCACTGGAACGGGGTCCGTGGCCAGACTTTGCTCCCAGATCCTCGCTGCCACCTTGGGGGCAGGGAATGGCTGGGGGGAGTCAGGGTGACAGGGTAGTTGGTGTTCCCCAGGGAGGGCCGTGAGGCTCCCCAAGGTCTGGCCCCTCAGCTCTGGCACCACCTCTCGCTCCCCCCTCCCCGAGAGCTCCTCTCCCAGCCGCGCTGCTGAGCGGCAGCCAAGGCGAATGTGCCGGTGCCGGAATTAGGCAGGCAGCCGGCAGGGATGCGAGGTGTGAACGCCGGCACATGGTGTGCCCAACTGCTCCTCTGTGGCACCCAGCCCTGCCAGCTCCTGTCCCTCTGCCTCTGTTCCCATAGCAGTGCTCCCACCCTGCCACTGCTGGCAGTGTCCCCCTCTCTGAACACTGGCTGCCTCCCGTGTAGCCCAGAGGGGGTGGCAGTGCCAGGGGTGGCCAGGCAGGGCTGTGGGCATGTGCCAGTCCAGGAAAACAGTGATATTAGTTTTGGTGTAAATCATGGGTTTTGGAGCCTCAATTCCTGTGAGTTGTTGCCCAGGAGCTCGGTGCTGGCTGGGAAGGTACCAGGATGTAGGGGGACACACTGGGGGAGTGGGACCTCTGCTGTGGGTGCTGTGGGCTGGAGAGGGGTGCAGAGCACCCCCAGGGCTCCCACCCCACAGCCTGACCTGTGGTCGGAGTCGACCAGCTTGTGCTGGGCCACAGGTGGCACAAATTTGGGGTCCTCAGCCAGGGAGGGGGCACCCAGAGCAACACCAGGGAGGTGACACCGGGAGCCGAGCCATGTGGTGGCCGGAGGTCCTGTGCAGTGGCCATGGGGACCAGCCCACTTAGCATGGGGGGGCACAGCACAGAGTGGACAGCTGTGCCTTGTCCCCTGTCCTGCCCCATTTTGGGAAGGCTGTACTGGGGACGGGGGGGGTTCCAGTCCCACAACATCCCACAACCTCTGGTTGTCACCAGCCTGTCCCCAAAGCCTGTCCCTGCCTTCAGCCCGTGGGGACAGGGCTGCCATCGCCTGCCACTCTGGGCACAGTGGCTACTGGGGTGGGCTCCCCCGGGTTCTGGCTGGGGGGGTGCCAGCGGTGGGACCCACCAGTGCTGCCGGCTCCACCACCACCCCATCGCCTGTCCCTGTCTCTGTCACCCCGAGCTGAGGCCACGCGTGGGCCCACGCGGGTGGGTGCAGGAGGCAGCGTGTCTGTCCCTGCAGCCTCGCTAGATGGTGCCAGGAGAACGGGCTGCGAGCGGAGGCAGCCGGATGGCGTGCAGTGCTGGACAGGTGCCAGGCTGGCCGGGGTGCCAGGGCAGGCCCTGTCGTGACATGGCTGTGCCCGTGCTCCGGGTTTGGCCCCTTGTGCCACTCTGGCCCCAGTCAGGGATGGGACGGGAAACGCTGTGCGTGGGAGCTGTGGACACGGCTGTGCGGCAGCCCTGGGCAGCGACTGAGCCAGTGCCTGCAGCTCCAGACCCTGATGGGAGGTGGGAGTGGGATGGCACCGTGACCCCACGACACCCCCAAATCCCACCTCCCCGAGGAAGAAACCCTGTCTGATGCTTTTCAGAGGAAACTTATTCACAGGCAAGTCCTGTTTGTTTGTTTTCAACCCAAGAGTCATCGTTACGCTCCAGAGTCAACACTCCCCTGAGCTCCCTGCAAGTGGCCCTGGGGTAGATGGCGCTGGGGGTCCTGCCCCATCCTGTGCCAGGGGTCCAGCACACAGGGCGCTGTGCCCCACACCTAACTAGACTGGGTTCATCCTGTGCCCCCCAGGAGGCCCCGAGGGGGCTGTGGGAGGGGAGGTGGCACCCCAACAGCTGCTGTTGGTGGCTCGGTGTGCCCACCGTGCCGCTGAGCTGCAGGCTGCTCCCCACAGCGCCTGGGCTGCGCCTCCTCCCTTGACCTTGAGAACAGCCACTGGGACTCTCGTCCGGCAGCCACAGTGTGGGATGGCACCACGTACCTTGGGGAGCACCACCGAGTCCAGGGGCTTTGACCCCCCGGACCCAGAGCTCTGGGAACACATTCCCACTGTCCCCCTTTCTCCCTGAAATCCCCCCGGCTGGGCACTGTCCTTGGGGACCGAGAGGCCACCTGCCACCCCCCAGCATGGGTCACGCATCCAGGGGTGGTGAGCATCCCCGCTGCCCAGTCAGACCGCAGGCAGCCAAGGCCACGCCGTGCCCACAGCGAAGCCGAGTGAAGGGCAGCCCCCGGTGGGAGGGTTTGGGGCTCAGTGGGTGCTACAGGGAGCATGGGCAGTGTAACAACCATCCCAAAGCAGCTGAAGATGCCACCATCCAGAAGATGCCACCAGCACCTCGTTGGGCTGAGCGCATCCCCTCCACCAGCGCTGTGGCTCCCAGCGTGCTCCGCTCCCGCGTCACCCTCCCTCCTTCCCTCCCCGCCGGCTCCTTCCCAGCATCCCTGACAGCATCTCAGGGCAGGATTTAGCTCATGTCACCGGAGCGTGACAGGCTGCGGGTGGGCACAGGCACTCGGCCACGGCACCCTGACCCACGGGGAGTACAGCCCCTCGGCTCCTGCTCTGTGGGGGGTCGAGTGATGGCGAAGGGATGAGCGACCTTGCTGAGCTTGGAGGGGACTAGAAATATTTGGGGTCGTTTCCTCCCTGCCTGCCCCATCCCAGCACATCCCCTGGGATATTTCCCTTCGGAGCAGAAATCCTGGGGGCATCCGTGGGGACCCGTGGGTTCGTTGCTCCGTTTGGGATGGACCTGGGTGATAAACATATCTGATCCAGCTTCTTTCATCTTCCTAATCTTAATTAGTTATTCATATTCTCCAAGTGCTTTGAAGGCCACGGGCTCAAGGCAAACACGGACAGGTGCTGTTGGTGTGACATTTATCCAACCTGTGTGTGACTCCTGCACCAGTGACGGGCTGGTCAGCAGCCTGGGACACCCAATGACCTTCTGAGCCCCACAGAGCCCCACGGAGCCCCACTGAGCCCCACAGAGCCCGGCCACTGATCCCTCAGTGAGCCCCTCTCACTGCCTGGCTGCGCCCCAGCACCCGGGGTGCAGCACAGCCCCATGCGCCAACACCAGGGTGGTAACACCAGGAGCCGAGCCACGTGTGGGGCATGTGATGCTGTCCCTGCAGCCCCCCGTGGTCCCCAGGCAGGCTCCCCCGGGCACCAGTGCCTGGCTCCTGACCTAGAAACGGTCCTGAGCTATAAATAGGGCGAACCGGAGGATTGCTCAGAGGCGCAGCTCGGAATGCCGCGAGCAGCAGGCTGCGGGAGCCGGGGGGGCACGGCGAGGGCAGGCGGGAGATACAGGGGGACGGGCACCTCGTGTGGGGGCTGTGGGAAGGGATGGGGCTGGACCCGCTCCGTCCCCAGCAGCCGATGGAGCTGGGTGGCTCTGGACCGAGCGAGGAATCCCAACAGCGCCTGCTCTGAGCACCCATCCGGCTCGGATCCAGCCTGCCTGTCCTGCTGCGGCGCGGGGCTGCGGTGACACAGGGCATGGCGTTGTGCCCCTCTCCCAGCGGGGATCATCCGTACTCGGAGCATCCAAACTAGGGGTGCTGGCAGGGGCATGGAGGGCACTGGCAAGTGTTTCAGAGCCACAGCTGCCTATCCCGCTGCCCAGCTCCAGGGCTGGCTGTGTCCCGGGGGGCAGCTGGGTGGGAGAGGAGTGGCAATGTCACAGCAGCGCCGGGCACCGGATTAAAGAGAAGTGTCAGAATGTGATTCAGACTCTTGCTTTAAAGTCATTCATAAAAACACTAATTACTCTGCGCTAAACCCGGAGTGGATTAGAGCTGCTGGTGAGTCAGTGGTGATGGCTGCCCTGGCCTCACCGGTTCTGGGGCCTGGGGTGGGCATGGTCCTGGCAGAGTGGGCACTGCCGGCTCACACAGCCACGGAGGAAGGTGGGAACCCCTCACTGACACCCCTCAGAGCATGGGGTGGCCGTGGGTCCACTCCAGGAGTTGGTGTGGGGGTGAAGGGACCCAGTGCCTAGCTGAGAGCCAAGGAAGCACCAGAGCAAACTGGTCTGGGGTAAAATGCCCCCATTCAGCTCCAGCGAGCGCAGAAAGGAGTCGGGAAGGACTGGATGCAGCCAGGGAAGCTCTGAGGAGGAGCGTGGTGCCTGACCCTTGCCTTCCTCCCAGAGAGCTGCCACCTTTCCCAGGGCTGGAGGTGCCGGGGGGCTCCCAGTGCCCGGCGCTGGCATCGTGTGCCACAGGCATCGCCACACTTGAACGAGGCCGAAAGGAAGCCCATGTGGCACAGCTGCCCAGGCTGGTTTTCCCCAGTGTGGCTCCATCCAAGAGTTCCACCATTTGTCCGTGCCCAGGGAAAGCCACATGTCCGGGAGGTGACCTGGGCATTGCCCAGACCATGGCGGTGTCACCAGCGCCGAAGGAGAAGGGATACAAACTCCTGTATTTCCACGGAAGGCAGGAGCTGGGGGACCTGCTGGCAGCAGGACGTGGTCCCATGCCAGGACGATGCCCATGTGTGGGGCTGGGGGCTGTGAAGCCCCGTGGTTCCAAGCATGGGCTATCGGTGTCTGTGCTCGCTGCAGGCCGTGACGGTGCTGGGGAAGGGCTGAGGAGCCCCATCCCTGGTGGGGACCGCAGGGGTCCCCCAGCTCTGCACACACCCCTTGGGGGGGGTCTCCACTGCTCCCCGGCTCTGCGCACACCCCTCGGGGTGGGAGCTCTGCTGTGGACTCAGCTCTGCACCCACACCCCTTGCGGGGGTTCTCCACTGCTCCACAGCTCTGCAGACACCCCTCGGGGGGGGCTCTGCTTCTCCTCGGCTCTGCACCCACCCCTCGGGGGGGGCTCTGCTGAGGACTCGGCTCTGCACCCACCTGTCGGGGGGGGTCTCCGCTGCTCCCCGGCTCTGCCCGCTGCCCCGTGCTCCGGACACCACCCGGGGCAAACCGCCCGCCCCCCATTCCGTGGGCCCGCGGCCGGGGGGGTGCCGGTGCGGCGGCGCTGCGGGGTGGGGGCCAGACACACGGACACACACGGCTCTCCGTGGGGCCGGCGAGCGCCCCGCACCCCACCAACGCCCGGGGGAGCGGCGGCGACACCCCCCTTCCTCTTTCCTCCTCCTCCTCCTCCTCCCCGCGGTGCCCGGGGCGGTG